>WOGM01001327.1:0-10143 GCA_015342125.1 Leptinotarsa haldemani | reverse complement strand
GTTACCAACTAACGGTGAATTCAGCCAGATGGCAACCACTATATCCAACAGGTAGCGATAACCAAACCAACCACGTTGCCAACTGGCGGTGAATTCAGCCAGAAAATCTATAACTATATCAAACAGGTAACGATGAACAATGAGCAAACAATTATCTAAATAACCCAGTAAAACACAAATGTTCAGATAAATCAATGAAAACTTGCGTGTTCCTTTTGGGCCACCCGATATATCGTGCTAGGCTATCCTGTAGTTTCACGGAGGTGGATCACTCTGTAGTACGGTGGAGATGGATCATCCTCCCTGTAGCTCCAAAATGGATCACCTTGTAGCACCACCAAGATGGATCAGTAATGGATCCCATATAGGATCCCAAAGGTAGCTGAACACCTTCAATTCCGGTAAGTTCGTCAACAAGATGTTCTTTACTCCAAAAAAGAACGTTGCAAGAAAGATGAAAAGATAAAAAGGTGAAAAAGGAAGAGGTGTGAAAGAAAAGAAAGACAGGAGAACAATAGGAGAAAACGAGAAAACCCCTGGCCAAGAGGTTTTCTATACGTTTCTTTGTGTGCGGTGCTCTGTACGGAAGTCCTACTGGGACTTTATGAGTGACAAAGGGCCTTCTGTTTCTTATGAATCTGATTTCGGAATTCCTTCAATCGAGCACAGTGAGTTCGGTAACCACCACAAATCCTCAAAAGAGATTAAGTTTCAGACTGCAAATATCCACACCAAAATGACCAATCAGTCTTCCACTACACAATCCTGACTTGTAGAAATAATCCCCGTGAAGGATGGCAAAAATACATCCAAATATATCCTACAAATCAGTCAGATGGTACCCTTGAACTATCAACCAACCTCAACGAAGGTAAACACGGAAATCCGAGAGACTGCCACATCTGACAGCTATCCAGTTGTTACCACAGTGCGTCCAATCTACGCTACAATCACCAAGAGGGCGCTGTGCAAAACTTCGTAAACATTCATAACATTCCAGGTCAGTACCGGGCATGTCATTTCAGACTGAGTGAACCGTTTGAGGGGAGTATTTGGGTCGTGTAGTTGAGATTCTCCACAAAATAGAAAAAAATAATTGATACTATCAAATGCGCACTATCGCCAAAAACGTTACGGAACTGAAATCCTTTTTGCGGATTTTATAAAATTCATGCTCAAAAAAGCTTGCAATTCTCACCCACTATTCTTCAGTTATTTATTTATAAATGTCATTCTGATATATCTGAACAGTAAAATTATGACACACCTTATAACATAAATTTCTAAAAACATCACGTTGACATTAGAATGACATTATCGTTCAGGTCGTGTCAGAAAGTCATTACCATTTTCATGTTTTTCAAGAGTACCAAAAAATGTTTTTTGTAGTGACCGATTAGTTGAGCCTTTCACAAAATCTCTTTGTGAAGGTATGGATACAACCAAGTCAACAGTTAGGGCTAATTCCAAACCGATGAATGTATTCTATGTCTGGTACACTGAACTATGTAGACGTATGAATTGTAATCCTGCCCCTGCTGTGAAGCCTGCCAAACCTAAGTGTCAAACCGTATTAGAATTTGTCGCTGATCGGCTCAAAGTAGAAGAATGGAACCCTATTGTCAACGCTCTGCGAAACGATACTAGCCTTCACGTAATTAGCATCAAAAGTAGATTAAGTAATTGTCAATTTTTCCATGATATTGACACTGAAGATAAAGCAAGACATATGAAAAGGCGTTTTGGATCCCTATGGACAGCCTATATCCTACGGCAACTCGTTAAATCAATTTCTTGCTCTCTCAGAAACACAAGTGTCCTCACATGTTTAGAACTAGATGGCCTGCCAATGTTTGGTCAGTATTTAGAACCACTTCTGCAGGGCCTGAAGAAAAATAAAACCGTAAAACAAATTTCTTTCGCAAATTGTCTCATTTATGATAGTGGATGTCAATTAGTATGTTGTTATATAAAATTCACGCCGAATGTGGAAGTTCTGAACCTCTCTGGTTGTGGATTATCGGCAGAAAGTGGTGAACATCTAGCGAAACTGATAAAATATCAGCAAATCAACAGGTACTGTGAAAGTTGGCACAATTCATTGAGATATGAGAACCCACAGTCTGGTGTTATGAGAGGAATCAAAAGAATAACTATCAACTGTAATCCCGACTTTGGCGACACAGGACTCAAACATATATTGGATGAATTGGAAGATGACTTGTGGATCAAGGCTTTAGATTTACAGCGTTGCGGCATTACTGAAAACTTGTCAAACAGAATAACAGATGTCATACAGTATAACAAATCCTTAGAAATAGTTGACTTGAGACAAAACGAGTTACTCTATATTTCAACAATTGAAAGAGTCCTTCAGTTACTGAGGGAAAAACAACAGTTCGGTCATCAACCAGAATTTCAGTGGTGCAATACGGCTCTTACTTTAACTTGGAATTCTGTATACGAATCAACTTCGAAATTTTCTTTTGGGACGAATATTCACAAAACAAAATCTGCACCTACAAAAACTCATTTCTCAAAAACTAGTACGTTCACTATTGATCAAAATATTCGAAAGTCCAAAACAGTCGAAAATATCCAGAAAAAAAATGAAAGTAGTAGTGACCTGAAAGTCAAGGAGCTCAATTCAAAATTACAGTTGGAGATACAAAAAAGAAAGGAAATTGAAAAGAGGAATGAAGAGTTGCAGCAGAAGCTGGAACTTATTCAGAACACAGTCAAAATGAAACAAGAAAACGGCAAGAAATCTCTCAAAATAGTAATGGATTCCACCGAATGCAAGACTCCTTTGAAACCAAAGAAATCAATGAAACTTGTCCCAGAATGTACCCAACGGAAAAATGAGCTTTCGAAAGCTAAAGAATTGAACGGAATCAAAAATTCAAACGGTATAAAGAATGGAATCAAATATGGGATTGTCCCTAATGGCATTGCAAATGGCTTCAAAAATGGTGTTTCTTCCAAAATTATAAATAGTGCCTGCAAAATTTTCGAAAATTTGCTGAAGAAAGACACTTATGTTGAAATAAACGATGATGGCGATTTATTAAAGCACTTTACAAGCGATAAGCAAAACATATCAAGTGACCACAACAATATTTCAGAAATATCCTCTGATAGTCAGTTATCTTTATATGAATACATGGAACAAGTAAAAAAGGGCCCACCGGAGAAATATACCAGAACAGAATGTCAGAAGAGATAAATTTTATAATTTTAAGGTGAATTTTGTGTAGAGAAATTAAAACGTTCACTGTGATTGTATCTTCAATATGATAATAGGGTTGGTGTCAATTCTGTAATTAGTTCTTAGAATCAGCCTCCGATATCACAACCATCATAAAAAATACTTCCTTCAATTCAAAATAAATAACTTACCTGAACTTTGTACAAAATTTTCATGGTCATAAATCAATCAGAACATTTCTATCTTTGATTTCAGAGCAATCTACCATTGGCAATAACTAATCAGTTTTAAATTTGAGTGACGTAAAAGTTAAACTATTTGAAACTGAAGAACTGTTGAGAGTAAGAGTAACAAATGAATGTGTCTGCTGAAGAGAGAATAAATTGGCCCACTGCCCTAATCTGTTCACTTGTTGTTGCAGGTGATGTGACTAGCTGATAACTAGCTGATAATTGGTGGATCTAGCTAGCTGAACTGTATCATTTGCCTAGAGAGCCAACTCACTGAAGTTGTTTTCTTGTTTTAGCCTGTTTTCCGTATACACCAATAAGAATTGTGTAGAAAGAACAACGCCTTGAAAGACTTGGGATTACAGAAGTCGCCTGGTGGTGACTGAAAACAAATACAATTTTCATAACTGATTGCACTTCTGAAGCTAATAGCTCTACATATAATCAGAAAATCATTTTTTGTCCCAAATAGAAAGGTTTTCATGGGAAATGAAAGGTTTATTTGCCATTGAGAAAAATGAATCTGCTATAATTGGAAAATGGATACTTATCTCCTTCAAATAGTCTATTTATAAACTGAATATATATTAGCCATAGGGTGATTTTACTACCATTCCGAATTCATGACAATATGTTCTTTTCTACAGACTCAATAGAGCTTTGAAATACCAATTATAACTGTAGTCGTGCAACTTCTTTGTCGACTCTCATGTGACTTTGGTATCATGTAACGATTGGTATCCCATGTTTTTTCATCTGAAAGGTAAGCACGTGTCCGTTGTCACTTCTTCAAATCTCAACTTTGAATCTGAACTAGTTAATTATAGGAAAAATGTTGGGAAATAACCAGTGATATGTTTAAGTACTTGAAATGTTTATTTCCTTCAATTATCTCGCACTTCCTCACGACAACCCTCTAAAGTTGAAACTTGCGTCAACTGAAGAATAATCAGGTCTTGAGTTTGAAAGTGCTAGCACAGATCAAACACTACGTAAGTATAAAACATACACAGTTAATAGAAAACCAACAGTCTCAGAGCGATAAATTGATAGATGTAGCCGTTACTACGTGGTAGGAAAAGGAAATGTCCTTATAGGACGAAAATGTCCTTATAGGACGAAACTGCAGTAACGTTAGTTACAAATAAAAGTGGTAAAAATGAGAAAGTTTCAAATCTCAGCGATTGATTAAATGAATAAAATATCTTCTTTGTGCTTTTGTGCCAAAGATCAGGTGAAAAACACCTCACCTTTTGCCTCTCATGTGGAGATACCCAACGGAAAGACAGCAATTAACCCAGCTAATATCGCGCAGAAAGCTGTCTTTCATTTCTAAGATTCGTCTCAAGTTACTTCTTCTGTTTAAATCTGTTTAAAATATGTTTTTCCGTTAATCAGCTGTCGCCCCCATACGAACGACAACTCTCAGAAGTTGAGAAACTTGTGCGAGCTATGGACTAACGAGATCTTACCTTTTAACGTGTGATTCCTGCATACGAAAAGCATAAATTAATTTTAGTTCGTCGGTACGACCAGCCGATAGACTGTTTTAATGACAAGGTATTTTTTATTCCAGAAATATGTTGATAGGTACTTGAGGTTACTTCAATATGAAATATGCTATAAAAGGAAAGTATTTTTTCAGGTATCCCAAATGAAGTGAAAATATAAAAAATGTCCACATGCACATGCATGTGCAATTCAATAACATGAGTTTTTCAGCGAGGTGTATGATACTAAGCCCTGTGGAATATTTCTAGAACTCAGATATCATAGCATAAAAGATATGGTTCACAAAAAAAATAGGGACAGTCATTCGTGAGAACAACTCTCCCTATTCCTGAATGGATAAGTTATTAAAAAAAGTCTCCATAAAGTACATGTACCCATTCAGGAAAAATCATCATCACATCAAGTCTCAATACCAAAATGTAGACAGATTTTCAATATGTCTGCGAATAAAAAAGATATAGACAAAAAAATTATTTGCGATTTTTTTGTTTTTCCTGTATATCTCCAGAATCAAAAGAGCTATATTAGATTTTTTTACATCATTGAATAGGTCTCTGAAATATGCAACTTTGCCACAATTCAACCGATACTCTATCTCTTATCGTTTACGAGATCCCCATGTACAGAAACGAATTTGAATAGCCCTGTATATTGACAATCTAGAAAAAAAAACACGAACAGCTACTATAACACAGTGTTACTGGATTCGCGGAAAAACTGACCCATTTGAAGAAACAGAAAGTGCTGTTCCATCAAGACAATGCACCCTGTCACAAATTAATGCAAAATTGCATGAATTGGTCTCCGAATTGCTTCCAAACCCACCGATTTCTCCGGATCTGACCCCCAGCGACTTTTTTCTGGTGGAAATAAATTCATTGCCGATGAAGAGGTTATTGTCGAAAATGAGGCCTATTGGGTGATGAAATCAAAAACAAATTGTTTCTATGTTATCCTACGAGCTCTCCAGCCCAATTTTTCGATGAGATTACAAAAAGTTCAGATTCGTCATGATATTTCTCCCAACTGAAAGAAGTTGAAAGAGGAGTACCAGGACAGTATTTCACGCCCACTTTTCTGTACTCTTTCTACTGCCACATACATAAAAAACTTTCTTTATGTAGATACAGAATATATTTATCTTTCAAATCATCAGACATAACTCCATATAAATCTTGATTTGATTAAGATTTTCGGCCGACCACCGACCGCATGTGAGTCAATTCAAACAAATCAGTAGGGATTATTTTCGCCTTTATTCACATTTTATATCATCAAGTTATACCTCAAACAACCATTTACCAATACACAATGAAGTTTTACTAGTTGTTTATTGCCCTCTCCATTTCGGTATGAAAGCATCTCATCAAATCAATTTTCTGATTTGGCAGGAACCCTTCACACAACGGCTTTGTCATATGCCTGTCAATATAAATTATGTGCGCTAATGAATAAGGTGATTATACGGGTAATTTGAGTGTATACAAACAAAATTGAGTTAATAACGAAACCGAATTATACCGCGTCTGATATTCATTACTGCGCTATAAATACTGAATTAGACTAAGTTTTGGTGCTCAACAAAGAGTTTCAGTTTATATGTAAACTGAATTAAACATGAAAGGAGTCTTCGAAGATCGGTTTGAACATCGAGAGTAACTTGATTATTCGAAATTTCGTGAATAGGAAATGTGAAATGACTTACAGCATTCAGGGATCAAGTAACTCTTTGGAGTTAATGAGAGAGCTTTTTAGCAAATACTTCCACCATTTTTCCTCTAGTTCAACCTTGATGGTACCATGATCAACCTAGTCCATGGCGATGGTTCCATTTTTTACCCAAAATGCGTGCTTTTGAACATGTAAGGACTGAAAGATTCTCCCTCTAGAAAGTTTTAAAACAGTACAGAATATTCTTGAGTATTCGAAAGCATTTCAGAATAGTCTGGAACATTTCGAAGCATCCTAGAACATTTCAAATCATTGTGGAATGGTCTGGTGGTAGCCCTCCATTCCACATTCAAGCAGGTTCTTGTTTTTACTTGTTTGGAATGCTTTTGACGAAACAGCTGGAAGTTTTGCAATTTGGAACGTTTTAGAACAGTCTAGAATTTTCGAGAACATTCTGCAACATTTCAAAACACACCGGAACATTCTGAATATTGTGGATGTTCGGAAGTAGTATGGAGCGTTTGGAAACATCCCGGAACATGTCAGGTCATAACAGTCTCGAATACCAGTCTGGGTCACAAGATCCTTTTTTTGGAACTGTCCAAGAGAACCGAAAATTATGATCCAAGGCTCATTTGATTCGGAATCACCTCTAGCAACGTTTTGAAAAATTTCAAGTGGAGTTCAAAAAAATTGCAAAAGTTATAAACAATTTAGTAAAAAAAAGGAGGGTTTGTTATTTTCCAAATATTTTGGAAAATATTGAAGATATCCAAAATTTGAAAAAAGATCTTCAAATAGGAGAAAATTTCCTGGAAAAAAGTCTCACCTTCCGGCACTCTTATCACCAATATTTATAATTTTAATTTAGAGGTGAAAATAGCGCTTAAAGCGGGTGATACGCGTCCCGCACGCGCTGACCGATACGGACCTTTCAACGATAACACCCCATTAAATGCCATTCTTTTTAGTTCGATGCTCTTTAAAAGCGTGTTGTTTAGTTTTTTAAACTATATTTATTTCAAACTTTGTGATTCGATGTTCTTTGAAACGTGATTTTTATTTTTTTCAAACTACATTTATTGTTTTGATTTTCTTTTGAACAAGCTATCAATGAGGTTACGCACAGCGCCATCTGCCCGTAAATAGATCAAATAATATCAACTAGGTTACGTAAAGCGTCATCTTTCCGCGAATAGATCAAAAAATATCAAGTAGGTTACGTACAGCGCCATCTGCCCGCGAATATATCAAGAAATATCAAGTAGGTCACGTACAGCGCCATCTACCCTCGAATAGATCAAGCAATAATGCCGATAATTCTGTCAATACAGATCCCGAGCTTGAGAGTTACAAGCAAACATACATACAAACAGCATACTTACATACATACATACAGGTCAAGCTGATATAAAGCTTGTAAAGAAAATCACATGCCTTCTGGACAAATTTCGAGTTGGGTAGCCTATAAACTATACCAATAGCAATGGAAATATTCCTGTCTACGTTCAGTTTTATCCAAATACTCTCCACCTGTTCTGTGCATTGTACAAAAATAATTTCATATTTCTGTAGACTTCCATTTGGAATTTCGTGACAAAGACATATAAAATTTACCGGGATATCAAATTTGCCAAATCTAGATCTATATCGATTTATTGAATGAAGTGAGGTGGAATTGCTTCGTGTCAAAGTGATGTCGATCGCTTGTTTCAATTCTGCGTGTTTGTATTTATAGATAACGGGCTTCGCCCGTGCATGTAGAATTTGGCTTGTCACATTAAGTTTCGTGACAGATCATTTTAAACAAATACTCAACCCAAAACTTCAAAACTTCTTCTTCAAAACTAACGAAATCCAATATAATCTTTGAACCCTTATTTTTTACCGTCAGGGATGGAAATTCCTGATTATCTCATTTACGCTATACAAAGAACCTACCTGCATATTTCAAGATTTTAAGTTCAGTAGCTTCGGCTGTACGTTAATATAACAGTTGGCAGCTGGTGATTTATATTTTCACTTAAAAAACTGTCAAGATTTTATGTCATTCAAATAGGGGTTTACAGCAGTCTCCACTTTTGGCATCACATATGAATCTTATAGTCCTTTTCTGAATAGCTGGATAATGAACACCATCTGCATTTGAGTTTTGCAACATACTCCCCAAAAAGGAATTCCATACCTTAAATGCGACTCAACAAGTGAGTATTAAGCCGATTTAGCGGCAGACAAACCAAGAACTTTATATGTTATTCTAATTGCAGAACACCCTGAAGCTAGCTTTTTGTTGAGAGTTACAATGTGATAGGCGAATTTGAGTTTTTTGTCAATTATTACCCCCAAAAATTTAGTACTAGGTCTGTTTTCAATTATCCTGTCTGTGTTCTGTGTTGGTAAATGAATGCTGTCAATAAACCAGCGGAATAATATTTTATTTGTTTTGGAAACATTGAAAGACAGCAGATTAGAGTCACATTACTTTTTTATCGTTTTTATATCTGCATTTATAATCTCGTGTAGATTACATGAAGTTTTATCACGCCATAATATTGTGAAGTCATCAGCGAATAGGGTAAATTTTTCTCTTATATCGATATATGCTAAATCGTTTATGTATCGTAGGAAAAGTATCGGTCACAGTATTGAACCTTGAGGTACGCCATTTTTTATTTTGCCTTCTGATGAGGATGATGAGGTTTTCACAGTCTGACTTCTTCCTGTGAGATAATTCTCGAACCACTTATGAGTAATTCCACGGATACCATAGTGATATAGTTTTTTTAGCAGTTTTCCATGATCTACACAGTCAAAGGCTTTAGCAAAGTCGCAGAACAATGCTGCTGATGATTTTTTTTATTAATGTTTTCATAAACGTCATATAACCGAGAAAAGATAGCATCATGGGTGTTCTTTTTTGATTGAAAGCCGAAATGGTTATTGCTTATGACACTATTATTATTTATTTTTTTTTCAAAAGATTGAATTATTTCTTTGAGCTCATTTGCAACAGTAGGGTGTAAAATAAAGTTATCAGCGAATTATATGTTCTCTAAATGAGTCAGCGGATTAAGATAAGTTGGTATGTTTTTTGTTAATTTTTCTGCTGTAGAGCAATAGTAATTGTTCAGTATGTTTGCGTTTATTCGTATATCAACCTGCTCTTTCCTTTGTTTTCCTCTAAATCATAAATCATGGACCACATCTCTTTTGATTTATTGCTTGCTTGCAAAACTCTGCTTTCATAGTAGATTTTTTCGTGCATTCAATTACTTTTCTATAAGTAGTTTTATATTTTTCTACATAGGTATGAAAATATACACTATACATGAATTTTTTTATATGATTAAGTGATCTCATATTTCTCGCGGATACCTGTATGCCCTAAATCCAGTGTTTCTTTTTTTGGGAATATAAAACAGAAAGGGGTTCATTTCGCACTTCTAATATAAAATTCCAATCAGCATGAAGACATCCGTGATAAAATCTATCATAATCCCGAGAGTTGAAGAGTCGTCCATA
>WOGM01001325.1:0-10150 GCA_015342125.1 Leptinotarsa haldemani | reverse complement strand
ATTTTTGGAACTTTTTTATATCTACATTTATACTTTTTTATATCAACATTGTATTTCTTGGACTTTGTCAATAAGATGCAAATCTTCGGACAATAAAGTATATTTTGATTTGATTTGATTTGATAAAGAAAGAAGAATCATCTAGACGACATGAGTTCCACATAACTCAAACTTCAACCTGCCTTCGATTACATATAAAACTCAATTCGGTATCTTCTGACAGCTACTAACAACGTGAATGTATTTCCTGTACATGTGTATGTGTACAGACGCAGATAACACGGAACAAAACAGGTCCAAGCATTGAATGCTGAAAGACGGGTCTGAATTGTACGAGTTTCTAACAATCGTGGAGACAATAGCCATGTCTCGCCATTTGCACGATTGTATAAGCTTTATGAAACGCTCCATTTGAATATTCATGGAAGGACGCCAGAGAAAGCTACCCGCATTGATTTCCAGATTTTGAGAAAGCTAACATACTGGGTGTTTTTGTTCCATACATACAGTAATACAAAATCAATAAGACTGTAATTTCCATTCGGATTCGGATTCAAAATCTTGGCCAGGCGGCTGTGGTCGAATGAAATCTGAAGTATCAAACTTTTTGTCTGCTAATGACGTAGACATCATCAGTGGTGTGAGCGTTGACTGCGAGGACGGAAGTCATAAAAATACTAAACAACCTGAACAAACACTCATGGACATCTTCTGACGGGCGAACAGCAACCTAAATGTACAGTGTGTAATTCTATTTTGAGTGTTGAACATGTGTTAATCGAATGCGTTCTATATCATAGTGATAGACTTAATTTCAATATTACCCGTTCACTCAAAGACATATTAGGAAAAAATTGTAATGGTGACAGTCTCTTAACTTTTCTCAAACACATTAATATGTTACACGAAATATAGCACTAGCATAATCTGTATCACTGAACCTACGGTAATAACCCTAACTGGGTTGAAGCGTCTTTTTTCAATTAAAAAAAAACTGAACGAATCTGAAGACTTACTAGTTACGGCTAGTTTTGTGTTAGGACCAGTTAGCATTAGTTACCTGAACATTCTTGGCTCTTTGTCACTCTGCAGTGGTGAAGCCACATAAAATCACAAGTATAAAACACCATATTACTTTCACCCTTACTTCATCTTCTTTGATACATTTCATTTCAATAATCAACATTTTTCAATAGTATTGCAACAAGACTTCAACTTTTTATCAATAAATTTCCAATTTTTAACGACAACTTTGTTATTTAGCAAACATGAGAGCAAACAGAAAAATGAAACCACGGTTACTTAGAAAGATTGAATTTACCTATTACTGGTTGCTCGATTGGTAATGCTCAGAAATAACAAAGTTTGAATTTGGAAAATATACATTTATCTGGAAAAATTTTGAGTACATGTGGTATTCGTGAAGATTTTTTCCCGTAATATTCTCTGCTGAATTTATCGATATGAGCACAAAATGTCAATTCTCAAATTATATACATTTTATTACCTGAATAACAACCTTGTATTTATCAACAATAGGCGACCTACTTGACGCGGCTAAATGCATCGCCAATACGTCGCGTATTCTTTTCGATTTTATTGTAACGAAAGGAGTTACGATTATAATCTTGAAATTTCTGTGTATTATATATGAATTATTGGTAATCAAGAAGGTGTTTGGATTGAAGGATTGCATAGGTCATATACTAGTGACATTTTAAAAGAACAGCTCCGTCAATTAATTTGAAGTTGTTTATAGGAACAATGTTGTTTAGTTAAACTGAAAAGTTTCAAAGAAGATGAAATCAAAACTTGTGTTTTTTGTGGTATACACTGGGCAAAATGAAGGCTGGAAAATTGCGATTTTCGGAATTTTGAATGACTCTTAATATGGAAATGTGAAAACTGGAATCGAGTGGTGGAAAATATTTGAAATGTTGACAGAATCATACGGTAATTATACGGTAATTGTACTCTGAGTTAGAAGAATATTTATAAGCGGTATAAGCTTTCAACGGAAGGTCGAAACGATGTTAATGACGACGCTTGCCCTGACGCTTGCCCCAGCACATCAACCGATGAAAATATTGAGAAAGTGAAGAAAATTGTCGAATCAATATTGAATGAGTCGCTGAAGATGTCGGCATATCGGTTGACAAATGCCATGCAATTCTTCTGTAAATTTTGAGCATGAATCGTGTAGCAGCGAAATCTGTTTCAAAACTGCTGAATCTTGACTAAAAAATTTGTTGTATGAGCATCACTCAGGGGTTGTTGAATGACGTCAACGACGATTCAAATTGCTTAATAGGGTCATAACTGGTGACGAATCATGCGTATATGGTTATATTGAGAGCAAAGTCCAATCGTTTCATTGGAAGAGCCAAGAGAAAAAGAAGCACGCCAAGTTCGATCTTTCTTGCAGTGTGCAAGGCTTATCAAATTGAGACGTCAAAGATATGAGCGGAGCAATATTTTAACAGACAGCTAGAGCGCACTAGGGGCTCTGACAAACCCGAAGGTGACATCAAATCTAGTCTGGGAATGCCATGAAGAACTGAATGAACTTGCAAACAGGAACAAATTAACTTTGTACTGGGTGCCAGGGCATTCAGGAATCACAGGTAATGATAAAGCTGATGAATGCGCTAGACACGGTCATCAACTTCATATATAGATCCTGAACCAGCTCTGGGGGAACCAAAATCATTGGTACGAAACTGAAGAACTACTTCAATATGGTGGGCATCGGCTCAAAATAATTACAGGGTTGCTAACCGGTCATTGTCCGCTTTGAGGATACCTAAATAAAATGGGGCTGTAGAACGAAGACCTCCGCTGCACATTATGCAACGAAGGAATAGAAACAGCTGTACACATATTATGCGAATGTGAGGCACTGAATCCCAGGAGGCAGGCGATATATGGATGTACAAAATGACGCTCAGAAGAATATGACGTACATCCAACACGGAACCTGTAAAGCTAGTACAGGGAACCAAACTGATAGAATGGGTGTCATGAGAAGATGGTCGAATAAACGCAATAAACCCAAGAGGCTGCAGTGTTTTTTGGAGACTTGGACTAAATGGACAAGTCAGATAGCTCGCAAGAGACCGGAAAAAAAAGTTCGATCGAATGTCAAAAATTTGCTCACTGTTTTTCTATTACCGTGGCGTAGTGCATCAGTAGCTCTTTCTACATAGTCGTACGGTCACTAATCCTGAAGTTATGCGCCACTTACGAAAATAAAAATCCGGTATGCTGTAAAAAATAATTCATGGCTTTGGCAACACAATAATACTCATAAAATATGCAGTTTACAGCAGTTTGGCCACCTACGACTTTTTTCTGTTCTTAAGATTGGAGAGGCCCATGAAAAATTGGCGTTTTGGGACGATTGAGGAGATCATCTGTTTAAATCTGTTTTTATTATAAAATTCACTACAAAACAGCACTACCTTTTAAATTTTACTGTCACTGTTTGAAAAATGATTCATTCGGGAAAGTTATCTCTTATGAATTTTTTTATTCTGATTATACCAGAGGAATTTCCTCAAGTACCAATCTAGTCACCAGTGAGCTAATCTGGATTCGATATACCTCGAAATATTAATTACAATATTCTCAGCTCTTCTTCTGAATGAACTGAAGAAGATCAATGGCGGTTAGTATCCCTACTGGTTTATCGACCTGAGAAGATCCAGTGCCTTGGGCATTCAAGATGATGACGTAACTCTCACTTTCCAATATTCTAGATACCACCTCGAGTTTTGCCAATTTAAATACTTTCAGATAAATCCTCACGATACACGTGTCGATGCATTGGATTTAGGTTTTCCAGGAATCAATCCATTCATGAGGTTCTGAAAAGTCAGCATACCAACGATACCTCATCCATTATCAACAACAGGTATCTGATCATATCCAGACTTGTTCATGATATTCAAAACCCTTTCACAGTTCATATGCATTGTTGCCGTTTGCAATTTTTCCAGTTTGAGTTCTGTTACTTTCACTTCACACCACCAATGATTTTCTGTATTAACATAGGGCATCAGACCTCTTGCTTCCATTCACTGATTGAAGACAAACTTCGTCACGTAGTTTCTTATACTGTCTGGTAATATAACCACAACCCATTTACCGGCCTTGAGATCTTTTGCAGCCGTTATATTTGCTACCAATGCTGCTTCGCAACTGGAACTTACGAGAAGCCCCTCTTTCCTTATCAATTTTCTGGCCATGGAAAGGGATTCCTCATCTTTAGTTTTGAACCACACATCAACTACCGATATATCCAAAACGGTAGGAATAAAATCATACTCGATTCCTTCAACTTCATAAAGAGATGTATCAGTCTTGTTCAGCTGCTCAGGAAGAGCGAGGAGTGGACCCTCCGGATCTGCAGCAACGATCTTAGTTTCAGGAGATATCTCCTTGAATTTCCTGCCAATACCACACACTGTACCCCCGGTGCCTGCACCTATTACTATCATATCCACTTTCTTATCACACTGATCATAAATTTCTTCTGCAGTGATATCGTAATGGGCTAGGGGATTGCTAGGATTAGAATATTGATACAAAATAACCTAATTAGGTCCAGTGCCATTGCTTTTCGAGTTTGAAAACCGTGGATTTTTTGAATTTCTTCAAAAATCCAAAAATCCACGGCTTTCAAACTCAAAAGCAATGACACTGAAAATCTCAGCCGTAAAAGTCTAAACCATTTTGTCAACCTAATTGGGTATTTCCTTTCTCAATCTGTGTGCCACTCCAAACATTTCTTTCGCTAACTTTGAATCTGCATTTACGGGAATACGCACAATCTCAGCGATAGGAGCTGTCAAAACTGAAACTTTCCCGTTCGACATCTTCTCTGACATGACGATAACACATCTGTATCCTTTAACAGCTGCTGTCATTGCCAAACCTATTCTAGTGTTGCCAGATGTTGGTTCAATGATGGTTGGACCCAGGTTTGACCACACCTTGTTTTTCGGCATCTTCAACAATAATGAAGGCAATTCAATCTTTTACCGATCCACCAGGGTCGAGGAAATACTAATCGTACCTTCGAGAGATCTCGAGAACATATCAAAAAGTGCATATCAGAACCGCTTCGATAATTGAAAAAACACTGGCACAAGTGTGCTGTACCTGGGAGAGATCACTTTTGCATGGGTGGAAATAGATATTGATAAATAAATAAATTTTTTTTAAAAAATTCAACAGATAACGTATAAGTAATTGAAAATTTTCGTTTTGACCAACTTGAATACATAAATTTCAGCAACGGGAGTAAGTAAACTGATATAAAAATGGTACCTAGGATCTTCATGATAACCATACTGGTTCTCACTTGCATCGCAAGTAATAACTCTCATCGGTCCCTCGTCGGCACGATAGCGGCCGGGGAAAACATATGATAATTTCCTATCTGCGTTTCAGAGTGGCTGATTGATAGGCCGAACGCAATTAGGCACGTCACGAACAGTGGATGTGCAGAGCGCCGGCAACTGTTCCGAATGAATTGATTGCATATAATTAGGGGATTTTTGTTTCGGCGGCATAATTGAAGATACACTCGGCCATCGGTGTTTGCTCTAAACTCATTAGCGACCAAATAGGATTTGTTGTAATTCGGTATTTGCCTTTCAAATTAACAATTATTAATTGGGTGATTAACGTGATATATGCGATCGCAGAATCCCGGCCTAGCAATTATTTGATGTGAAGCTAATTATGCATTGATTGGATTTGATATCGTCGATGTGTTTCGCGGTGGAGTGATTTTACAGATCCCTGCTGATTTGTTGATATTTGCAACGAACTATATAGGATTTCAGTTTTCGGAAGTCACTTTTCATAGACAAAGCCGTAAACCACCAAATCCTTGAATATTTAGAAGGCGTCAACATCTTGAGCAATCATCACATGGCTTTCGGAAACAAAGATTAACAAGCGAACTTCTATCGTATGTCACCCATATTTGGAATAACGCAATCGAGCAACATGGAGAACCAAGAGTTGTTGCGCTTGATATTTCTAAGGCTTCTGATCGTGTGTGGCATGTGAGTTTGCTGGCCAAACTTCGATACTATAGCTTGTTGGATCACTTCTGGCTCTCCAGCTCCCAGAAAAAAGTTTCCTGGTATTTCCCAAGGATCCATATAGCCTCCAACCCTCTTTTTATTGTATATTAACGACTTATTGGAAAAAAACAACAATCCAATATATTGCTTTGCTGACCACAGCACATTTGTCTCGTCATTCCATTTGGATTCCAGGGCATCGGCTGCGGAGGTATATCTTCACCGGCAGCAAGAAGTTGCATATCTTAATGAGGATCTAGAAGTGATTTCGAATTGGAGTGAAAGTAACCAGGCTCAATTCAATGCCACAGGCAACGGTTCTCTCCAAAAATAATAATATCTCCGAACCAGGTATGATGATGTCAGGACGAAAAACTTTTCTTTCTGCTTCGGTAAGTTTGTTGGGGTTCGAAATGGACAGCAATATGTCTTGGCACAATCCTGTCGCTGGAATTGCTAAGGCTGCTCCTCAAGAGCCTGGAACACTGTTTCGAACTATAAAACTGTACACCCCTCAGCAACTTTTGATGCTTCATAAAGCTCAGATCAGACCATCTATGGAGTATTGTTCTCATGGAGACGCTAACATCACTTGCAATTTCGATAGTACGAAACATCGAAGAAAGGTTGGGGATTTGTCACTTTTTTGTAGATACTTTCACGTGAATAAATTTAGATCTCAGAGTGCTCCAAGGATTTTCTTGTAGTACTTGTGGTTTGTCCTTGGAAGAAACAGAAACCAACATTAGAAAAATCTGGCTACCTGTCCTTGATGGTACAAAAACAAGGTCAGATTATTCAACTGAGAGAAACCAAACCACGATGCCAATAATAATATAAAACCAGAGTAAAATTTCAGCTTCCCAGTTACCACTTTCGGGACGGGAACAACTAGAGCACCAACTCGGGCACTGCTACTGTAAGATTTTCACTAAAACACGGGGGAACAGAGTTTTTGTTGCTCAAATATAATTTTTAATATATCAGAAAATACTGATTGAAAACAGTAGTTTCAATAACAATCATTAGCACAATCTATCGAAAAAAAAAACTTTCACAGGATTTTGTTTCCCAGAGAATTGTATGCAATCCAAATAAATTAATTCCAGGCATTTTTTCAATATGTCATATGTTGAATAACTTTTTTGATCAATCACCCAAACACCAAACTGATATTTTCGCACTCGACGCGCGTTTCGCCAACAAAGTTAGTATCCTCAGGAGAAGAAAATTGATCTTGAGATTAATTTCCTTCAAGGAGAAGAAAATTGATCTTTTTCTCCTGAGGATGCTAACTTTGTTGGCGAAATGCGAGAATGCGAGTCGTGTGCAAAAATATCAGTTTGGTGATTGGGTAATTGATCAAAAAAGTTATTCAACTTTCACACCAAAGGTTCCAATCTCATAGTTATGTCATAAGTTGTCAAATTTCCGTCCCTTATTATGAAATATCATAGAGATGCATTCGAAACAATCACCAATCTCATTCAGATCTTTGACGAATAGTTTTGTGACTCTTAGTTTTATATGCAGAGGCGGCAATATTATCCGATCCTAAGGTACTAGTGGTTATATTTGTTTTCTTGGAATCATAACTTGCTTGGAAGGCCAGTTTTTTCGAACCCATTGCTAAGACTTGACGCTGCTATCCCATAAACAAATGAAACAAGGATATTTTGTGTAGTATCCTTGTTGTCAGAGCAGAAAATTCCACATTTTCAGATCCACACATATGAGCCAATTGTGTTGGTGATATTTGATTTCCCACATAATAGAAGCCACAGTAGCATATTCTTCTTCGACTCTAGTTGATTGTGCTAGTTGTAACGAACCCAGCTTATTGTCGTTATGTATAAGCACACAGGCTACGTTTAGAGTAACCAATAAATGAGCGCCGTTCATTCGGGTCACATTTGTCTACTCCCATCGCTTTCAATGAACCTGGAAAATCCGAATAAGAAACAAAATCATCTTTTTGAGAAAAAAATTTAGGTAAATCTACCTCTCTCTGGCCGATAGGACGGAATTCTTGGTCCTTGAGATATTTTTAGTTTTTTCAGGAACGCCAATGTTCCCGACCAATTCGTTGGTTGAAAGGCTTAGGAGAAATGTATGGTTCAAAGTCAGTTGTTCCACTTTCATTACATGAAGAAGATATTTTTTTCATGAAAGTAGTGACCATTATATGTAGATGGAGATGATTATGTCACTGGTGCATCGCCAGTGTACAGAATTGGTCGAGTGATAGATAATACCAGGGTACAACCATTTGGACGGATTTCTGTAACCAATCCCGTTCATATCAACCACGCAAAAACTACAGTCGATCTGATGGTATGAGGGATTCCATTAAAGAAAAGCATTTTGCGATAATTGAGGAGATAAAAACAAAATCGCTGATAGACCTGATGCAAGGATTGGAAAAAATTATTGCATAAGTGTATTATATCTGAGGAGGACTAGTTTGAAGAGAACAAAATAGAAATTGATGAATGAATGAATATGTTTTGAGAAAATTTTGAATTCACCCCATTTTTGGAGCAGAAATCATATGTAGGTTCATAATGTGATATTGGATGATTTTAAATATATCTCCCATCATTCATTATCAAAAAATTGCATCAGTTAACAAAGTGTAGCTTACCTTTCAAATAATTTCATAAACGTCACACTGACCTGTCTATCGAAAGATACATTTCATTTTCTTCTTCTGCTTTTTTTACAGAATGAGAAAAATGAAATTGTAATTGAGAAAATTAACGAGTTGTTGAAACGAAAATTTTTCAATGAATGAATAATTGTGGTGGACCAAAACTTTTCCTATTCTATATCTGTATAAAGTTCTTGATTATTTATATTTTTTCAGTTTGCGAAAGTCACACTATTCTCCTCAACAATTACTTCAATAGCTTGTTTCTCTCTTCATATTAGCGAATACTTTGCGGTTCAAAGTCTCAAAAACTATTCATTGCATCGATATTTTTATAAAGAACACCCAGTACAACTCCATCACCAAATACCTTTCGGCAAACTGCCTAGTGAATTGATATTCGTGTCTCCCTGTAAAGTAAATTTCACAATTCTGTCAGCCTAAGTGGCAGCATATGTTCAGGACCATTTCAGAAGCTGCAGGATATGACCAATTGTTTGTGACGTGTTCTAATTGCCAGATAGGCTATTTCTGTTTGGAGCAAGCACAAAACAAAGTTTGTCCTTGTCTGGTATTCCATAATCTGTTAATTAGTGGGTATCGCGAATATTTTTCAGTAGATATGGTTCGGTGTTTCGATTTTCTGGTATTACGTTATTTGCTATTCATGATCCGATAAATCATTATGATATGAATGATTGAACGTGGAATACAGTTTATACTTGAGTGAAAAAATAATTTTTTTCTTTGTTACTCTGACGTGTGAGATGTTCTTCTTCAAATGTAGGATGTAACTGAAAGTACTTCTTATTTTATTCTTTTGTTCCTCGTAATTACAAAAATATATGTCAGAATTTTTCAAAAATTATCTCCCTCATTCAAGTAGAACTTTACTTGAGATGTTCACTGAACAGTTCAAAAAGACCCAACATGCCTGAGGAAGCCATATAATGGCTTCATTCTAACTTAATTCTACATAGTGCTTTGTTTAACAGCTTGAATCATATGACTTATCTACTTAATGACGAACAATTTTACCGAAGTGCAGGTATAAACTAATCTAAATATTGAACGTTAGTACACATTTTTTTCCAAATCATCGAATGCATATGTAATAATCATCAAATGTTATAATATATGATTATAGTATTACTAGCAACACGCCTTGGCTTCGCACTGGTGCAATGCTGATAGTAAATACAGGCTGATTCACGGTGGATGGCACATTAGACGTTTCTGGTGAACCAGACAACGGATCACTTTGAAACATTCCCCACAAATAAAAGTCTAATGGATTAAGATCGGGTGATCTCGCTGGCCAATTCCATGGTCCCAAGCGCCTCATCCACCGATCGTCAAATAGTCTATCCAGTTCTGCGCTCACTTCTCTTGTGCAATGTGC
>WOGM01001324.1:0-10148 GCA_015342125.1 Leptinotarsa haldemani | reverse complement strand
TTGATATAGATGTGAGGCAATATGCTTCAGGTAACTAGTCATAATTGAGTACGTACGTTATGTAGAGGTTCGAGTAATTTCACTGTGGTTCTGGCGTTGAATTTGGTCATTATTACGCCTTGGTCAAAGACGAAACGAACTGGTTTGAATTTGACGATAGTCGTGTCACGAAGTGTTCTGACGATGCATTGAGATTATTGGAGCCTCTGGAGACACCCTACATTTTGTTTCATGAGAGAGAGAGGACACTGGTAGATGAATATCTTCAGTTGATGTGATGCTGGAGGTTTTTCGAGTCTTCCTGCAGTTGAAACAGCAAATGCGCCACTAGAATCAATGAAGTCGCCCCGTAGCGCCAATTAATTTTCATTGTTGTTTTTATTTTTATCGTTGTTTTAATAAATTTGTATTGATGGATGTAGCCGTTAGTAATATTTTATTTCTCATTTTTCATAATATTATTACTGATTCAATGGAAATTGAGGATTGTGTTGAACTTTAAAAGCGAGTTTTACTCTGATTGGAAAATTTACAGCAATTCTGAATATCTATGTCTACACAGGGAATTATTTCTTGGTTATAGACTGACCAACAGCAAGAATGTTTTGAAAATTTGAAGAAATCTTTGACTTCTCAACAGAAAAATCAACAACCTTCACATGACAATCTTTCGAAAGAAGTTTCATGTGAACATTGAATAACAGAAACATAACGTTTTCCATTCAGTATGTTTTCCAAACATTTGTTATGGAATCGAAACAAGAATAATTTTAAAAAACGCTTCATAGCTCAATATACGTAAGATTGTGGGTCGGAAACGCTTATCATCAACTATTCGGAAGGAACTCTTTGAACGATCGATAATGAAAACAGACGCATTTCTCGCCCCTGATTGAGACTTTAAATGCATGTTACTCATGTCATGACACTACGGAAATTCAGTTTATTCAGTCACAGTCATGGGAATTCTATTTGAACTGAGAAGGAAAGATATTTGATGTTTTCCTATCCCCCCTCATTTTTCACATGCTTTATAACAGTTTCACCTGTATGTATGTGTGTATGTATCTGTATGTACGTATGTATGTATGTTTCTATGTATGTATGTTTGTTTGTAATTCTCAGACTCGGGATCTGTATTAACAGAATTATCAAAATTATTGCTTGATCTATTCACGGGCAGATGGCGCTGTACGTAACTCCCTTGATATTTCTTGATCTATTCGCGGGCAGATGGCGCTGTACGTAACTTTCTTGATAGTTTGTTAAAAAAAAATCAAAATAATATCGTTTAAAAAACTTAAAAACACGCTTTCATAGCATATGAAACTGAAAAGTGTTGTAGTAGTTGTTTGAAGAAACTAAACAACACTCTTTCAAAGAACATCGAACTTAAAAGTTAAAAATATTTTTTAATAAGCTTAAAACAATAACGATCGAAAAATACTAGTATTATTGTGCCATATATTTTGTATATCTAGCGCCCAGGCTTTTTTTACAATAATACTAGTATTTTTCGATTGTTACGGTTTTAAGCTAATTTAAAAATATATATATATTTTTAACTTTCAGTTCGATGTTTTTCAAAAGCGTGTTTTTTAGTTTTTTTTAACTATATTTATTCTATGGAGATGAAGAAGTAAAAAATGAACAAGCCTTTTTCAAATACTAAAGCCTCCTGAAAACTGTCCCTCTTTCAATTTAAAAACGATTCTCAAGTGGTATACTCCTGTTGCGATATTATTTGAAGGAGAAGACACCAATGATTGTCCAGCGGAATAGGTAACAAGGCTCTCGAGTTACGCATAGCAACGAAGGAAGATATCTTAACTTCGAACATATTTGAAGGCTAGTAGGTTATGTCGTCTGCAGAACACCAACTTGATTGAATGGGACTAGTAAGTCAAATTATCTTCAAGAACAATTCGTTCAAGCCTACCAGAAATCAACTATTCCCCAGGTTGATACCACGAAAGGCTTTGGATTACATTCAACATGTGTTATTGCAGGATTCTTCACTGAATCCATTCCTGCATATGCTGTTAGCGGTACAACTGTCGGAATCGGTTTTCAATTATTTGAACACACTTGCAGACCGGTTTCGACCTGTTTGGTCACTCTTCAGTGCAAGGTAGTGTCTATCACAACATACTGTCGATGATTTCCCATAATTAAAAACCAAATTCATTTAGAGTATCATTCCTCGAACTAGGCTGGAGCGAACAATAACATATTTTTCATCGCCCCAACTGCCTGTGAACGAGGTAACCCACCGAATATCCGAATTGGCTCAAATTCTTTGTATAAGAAAACTGTAGATGAAGTAAATGGATATGTCTGTGAATCCCCCATATTATCGAAACTGGCTTACTGTGACTACATTTATGGACCCGCTAAGTGTTGTGTTGACAGTAGTCGACTTCAAAAAATACAGAACTCTTGTATTAGATTTTCCTTCGGAATACGCAAATATGAGCACGTAAGTCATAAATATCGGGAAATGCGAAAACTGAAATTGCTGGATATGAGAAAATTACATCTATTAAATATGACTCATGAAGTACTGAGATATAGGACGCCAACATATTATGACAAATTAGTTAAAATAGGGAATCTGAGTGATTATAACACTCGTAACTCGGGGTTACTGGCAATGTACAAACATAAAACCTCTATTTTTCAGCGATATTTCACGTACAATGCCTGTAAGTTCTATAATCAACTTCCGCATGATTACAGTACATATACTCTGATGAACTTCAGAAAAAAAGGTCTCTACATCTACAGAACGGATAATGACCAGTCAATCACTTTATGAATTCGATGTACTAATTAATTTGATAGATCTCAGACAGCAAAATTATTCTACAATGTAATAGAATTATACTTATCGTAGATATTATAGATAAGATAAATAAAATAAGTGTAAATTAATATTGTATTTTCATGCTTGAGTTGAAAAACACCCTCGGGTGACACTTCGCCACTTTATCTTTGTTCAATACCTGTTATTGTTATCTCTTCACATGTGTGTTCAAAGATAAATAAAGACGATTTATTATTATTATTATTATTATTATTATTATTATTATTATTATTATATACTTGAAGACTGGCTATGAATCATAGCCAGCTCGTCAGGCGAGTCTCAACTTACCTACACTGAATATTGATGGCCTAACACGTATCAGAAAACATTTACTACTCTCCTTGTTATTACTACACAGAGCGCTTGATTATATTCGTAAGGAAGCTTGCACCAGATGGCATTGAGAGTGCAACAAAAAAGTAATGAAACTATACAAAATAATGTTTAACATACTGAACATATAATCAAATATCATCATGAAAATGTAATTATCATAGGGTGAATCTTATTATGTTTTATAAATATTGAATATCAAAAATCATCATCATATCATCATCATATGACCGATATTTCATTCCTCGTTCTAGGGGTTAATTGTACACACAGGAAAGGTCAAGATATAATATTTTTTTCAATAGGTTATGCAACTTCAAAAATCATACTTCATCGTTCGATTAGGCTAGCAACATCACCCATTTCTCTGAATACTGGAGGTACCTATCAAATTGAATTGGGGTAAGTCAATATTTCTTGTCCTTTGATTTCAATTATTTGAAATTCTTCATTCTAATGTGGACAAAAAATTCAATAATTCACGTCACTGTAATTTTCCGCAGTATGATAATCCCGAAAATAAGAGAAGGGAAAAAGCGTGTTAACACCCTCATCCGCATATCGTCTGAACTTATTTAATTTTGTTAATTTCGGGAGGTCACCGCAAATAAAAATTGATGGTTTTATCAACACAACACGCATCCACTGCTACCATATCCTTCCTCTCTACATTCCTGTTTACGACCGAAATTCAACCCTAACCCAGTTATTCCGAACTGTCCTGCTTTACCTGCGAATATCCAATTTAACACGCCTTTCCCAAACAATGCATCAAGCAGATGCGAAAGAGTTATATTGCGTCCGGTCGACTAGCAGTTATCCACGTGTATCTGCGACCCCTTGAGGGTAATTATCGCAGCTCAGGCCGGATCCAATTCACGAGACATGGGACAGTGCTACTGACAGAGCTGTAGTGTTTTGAAAGCATTGCATTATTGCATTTCATACTCACTTATTATTCAGAAGGTTTTGTTTTGGTTCTGATTCCGCTACAGTTTGCCAGTGCGCAGATAACAAAATTTGTTTTGGTTCATTTAGAACGGTTTTGTTATGTTCACAAAGTCTTTTGGTTTTATTTGAACCAATTAGGAACTATTCCAGTCACGAGAGGTGAGCTGTCTGTGAAACCGCAGCGTACGTTCATCAGAACCATGAGGTGGTTCGTTTATACGACTTGAAATTGATCATCAGACTAGAGACAGACTAAAGACAGACTAAGCGATGTGTACCAAATAGAACGTAGAGTCGACAACGCTTTGATCCAAACACACTAAGACGTTGAACCGCTTCAATTCACCTCAAGACATTTTCATCATTGCCACTTCAAAGTTATTTGCGAAAGTTATTTGAAGATGCAAACAACACTTGCAACCTTGATAGTCTGGAACATCGAAGAAAGGTTGGATATTTGTCACTCTTCTATAGATAGTTTCACGAAAAGTGTTCAAGTGACTCGGCACACTCGATTCCATTAAGAGTGGTACATATCAGAAATACGCGATGGTCTGTGGCTGCTCATAGTTTTGAGGTTCACTTCAAGTACACCTCGAACTTTACTGTCGAAGAGTTCTTTCATTTGAAGAACTGCGTTAATGTGGAATAAACTTCCTCAGAACGCCCTTACAGTGCCCTTAGGATTTTCCAGTAGTGCTTGTGTTTCGTCAAAAAAAAATATGCAATATTGTTAGGAATGATCACAGTAGCAAATCTGTCTGGAAAATTTTAAAGAATCTAAATATTAGGCCCCAAAAAAGTTATTTTGAATTGCCCAGAGAATTGAATGATGTCGATATTATCAAAAGACATTTCGTACAATGTGCCCACGAAAATGAATAACCTAATGAAGATGCTTTGAAATTTCACAACAATAATATCAAGGCAGCTTCCGATACATTTTATTTCAGCACAGTCGATATTGATACAGTAAAAAAATATCTTTTCGAAATTAAATCTAATGCTACAGGAGCAGATTATATAAATTTGAAAATGATTCTACTTTGTTGTCCCCGCTTAATCTTATACATCACCCATCTTGTGAACTACTGTATAGAAAATTCTATATTTCCAGATTGTTGGAAAATCGCACACGTACTTCCCCTTCCGAAAATAAATAAGCCAAAACATTTGAAGGACTTGAGACCTATCAGTATATTGCCTACACTTTCAAAAATATTGGAAAAAATTTTAAACGTACAAATAAGAGAGTATCTAGAATACCATAATCTTCTACCAGATAATCAATCCGGATTTCGACCCAATCACAGTTGCACTTCAGCACTTCTTAAAGTTACAGATGACTTATTTACTGCTCTTGACAATAACAACTCGGCTACTCTTGTCTTACTGGATTATTCGAAGGCGTTTGATCGCATCAACCATCAACTACTATTAGCAATCTTACACTTTAATGGCTTCACCAATAGTGCAACAATGTTGATCAGAAGTTACTTAACAGATCGTATTCAGCTAGTTAAATCTGGGGATAAATGTTCTATACCTCTAAGTCTCTCGACCGGTGTCCCTCAAGGTTCCATTTTGGGACCTTTATTATTCATGATGTATACTGCAAATCTGTCAGCATGTCTATCTCATTGTCAATCTCATTACTATGCAGATGACACGCAAATTTATTACACATTTCACCCAGAAAACGTAAATGAGGCATGCTCTATTCTCAATGAAGACCTTAATAGGTTGAATAACATATCAAAGGATCACTGTCTGATAATCAATCCTGTCAAGTCCAAGTTATTAATTTTTGGTAACAGGAACAACAAGAATAAACTTGATCAAATTAACATCAAAATTGGTACAGAAGACATTGAAGCCGTGAGCTCAACAAGAAACTTAGGGGTAGTTCTGGACACAGAGTTGAGGTTCAGTGCACATGTAACGAAATGCATCAAAAATGCATATTGTAACCTCAAACTGGTATCAAATTTTTCAAAAATTTTAGATGTTAAAACAAAAAAGATATTGTGTGAAACCTTAGTGTTGAGCCACTTTAACTTTGCAAATATGGTGTATTACTCTAGTTTAACCAACCACGATCAAAATCGTATTCAGATTGTTCAAAATGCATGTGCCCGGTTCATTTATGGAATAAGGAAACGTAATTCAATTTCTCATAAAATTAAAGAGTCGAATTGGTTAACTATGAAACAAAGATGGTTACTACAGACAAGTTGTTTTATACATAATGTAATTCAAACGAAAGTACCTATTTACTTATACAACAAACTTTCATTCAGACACGACGTTCACGCATTTCATACCAGATATCGATACCGCCTTACCCCTCCAATACACCATACTTCACTATACCAAAGATCGTTTCTTTATAATGTAACAAAGATCTATAATGCCATTCCTGACTCGTTAAAAACCATGAATAAATCTGTTTTCAAGTACTCACTGAGAAACATGTTATTTGAGGATAGACTTCAAATATAAGTGTTGTGCCACGAAAGCAAGAGTTAAATGTCTGATCAATAATAATTGATGTGCTTTCTGCCTTCAAGCCTCTCCCTTTGTTTTCTTTTTTTGTTTTTATCACTTCCTTTGGAACCTTCATGATCTAATTACTGTTAGTACCCTAGCATTAATCTGATTCTCATTCACGCAGTTGAAAACATTATATTACTATTATTTTTGATTTGTAAATAATATTTCAAGTTACACTTGTAAAGCCTGTGAACCTCTAGATTTAGATTTGTTTTCTCTTCTCTTATTTTTTTCTCTCTTTTCTCGTTCTCTTTAGTTTTGTTTTAAGGGTTGAATGGAAGAGCAGTCACCAGTATCCTTGGATAAGGGCGACTGAATTCCGCCCTTACACACTAGTATGGGATATAGTATTGTATTATCGTATTATAATTAAGTGTGAATAAAGACATAGTATTATTATTATTATTATTTGTACACGTTTTGACATACTCAATGTCATCTATAGATGATCCAACTGAATAAATATTATTATTATTATTTAACATCGGTGGTGTGTCCGACCTAATGTCAAATCGCCTTTAATATGTCCCCATAAGAAGTCTAATGGCATTAGATCAGGTGATCACGCTAGATGTTAGATTGTTGTGATAAATTTCGTCAATCGGATTGATTCAAAATCTAAAACTGATATACATCTGACACGTTTTCATGAATAAGTACAATATTTGCATGAAAAAATATAAAATTGAAAGCAACCTATAAAATAAAAGTATTGAGTGGTATTACTTTCAAACTCAGAGTCAACATCTTGTTGCAATTCAACTGTGAGAAAATTTAGATTTACTTTACAAAATTTAATATTTCGGAAAAAAATCATTCTCGTCATTATTTATTTGGTATACTTCTCAATCTCCACTATGAAACCTAGTACTTACTTCTTCTTGTTTATTTTTCGTTTGTCCAGATATATCTGCATCCCATCCCACTCCTCTATATGCCTGAGCAGATCCTATAAATGGTGTCGAAGCAGATTTATTGATTGTTCTTTCGCTGGCAGTGTTTGGTTGTCCTTGAGATTCTGATACTGTGAAAAACAATAGATTAGATTAGAACTTGGACTTTACAGTCCGCCATTGAGAATGACGGTGTTCCATGTGAGTGAAATTTCAATATCGTAACAGTTTCACATATAAAATTGTGTAGCGTGCCTACGAAGCATCGATTCAATTCTATAACGGCTGTTTGGAGTACAGGTTGAATGGAAAAAAGTGATTTTCATATGAAAATATGTTCATATGAAAATAGCTGTTTTGAAGGTTTTTTTTGTAATTCAAAGTTCATGTTGAAAGTTTTTTATTGGAAAGGCTTTTTCTTCCAGTTTATATCTGAAAGTAACTTTTATGTGTTATAACCAATGCGTAAAATTAATTGGTGAAATAAAAAATTTTGAAATTTTCAAAACAACATTCCATGAGTTTTTAATTAATCATGCGTTTTATTCTGTAGATGAGTTTTTGAATTTTCCTAGTAATAATTCTGATATGTAAATCTATTAACCATTCATTTATGTTATGTGTTTGTTCATGCTATATGTAATTGACTAGTCTGATAAGTTTTAATACTGTACTGCACTGTGTAAAGCTTTATGGATGAATAAAAACTATCTATCTATGCATGATCTACAAATTTTTGTAAAGACATTATTTTGAACATGACTTCTTTCCGTCTTCCTTTGCCAGTTTCCCACATTTTTTTTGTACGAAGATGAAGAAGTAGAAAGCCGAAAACCTTTCTTTTTCAATAAACGTCATGAAAATTTTGAAACTACTTTCATTATTCACGAGAATCATAAACCTATACACATAAACCTATAAACCTTACAAAATACAAACTTTCTGAGAGTGTAATATCATCATCAATATTTTGAAATCACCAAAATTTGAAACAAATTTGAAGATTTCACTGATAAGCTTGGAAACTCAAAGTTTCTCATAAATGATATGTCTAACAAATCATCAAAATAACTTACATAAGTCCATTCCTTCAGGTTTTAAGCTGATCCTTTTGGGAAGTTTATCACTTCCACTAAACCATTCAGAACTTGTCAATGTGGGTGTCCATGTAACTCTAGTTGGCGGGAATAGGTCGTCTTGGAATAAATCAGTCTACATAGAAAAAACAAATCGTTACAGGGGAGACGCAAATATTTCTTGTCTTCAACGAATTATGTTGTGATTTCTCGAAAACCAATAATATTGACAATCTAATTTTACCAGCACTTGATCTTACCTTTATCCTTGGTACAGTGAACGACAAAGGTTCAATCGAATTGTTTGTGAGTCTATAGGCTTTGGCGAACTCTACGTTAGAGACATCACAGACATTTTTGGGAAGAAAAGATAGACCCTGATGTAACCCGTTGCATCGATGGTGGCTCAAAGGACAAATATTTGGAGTTTCTTCTGTTATTTCAAAAGCATAGATTGTTGAATCACCCTGAAATATTAAATTTAAATCAAGATAAAGTTTTATTGATGAGGTAAGTAAAATAGAGATGTTCTTCATTCAATCTAGAGAATTTGAGAAAAAATTTTGCGATATGTATAAGACGGAAGGTTACATAGTTCAATTTATAGTGAGTAGAGAATTGGAGGATACATAAGGGCATTTGTAATACTATTTTTCCATCTTGTGGGTAGAATTGTAATCTCTAGCGCAAAATGAATCTACTGACAAAGAAATACAATTGTATTATGATTTTACATTGCTTTTCTGAATTGACACAACTAAATTTTTTCTTTCGAAAACACCATGGTTATAATAGATTTTCTTGGATTATTTATTATTATTATTATACACTTACATTGCCTCTATATTCTGTTTTTTTTTTTCGAAACTTACCAATAACTGACTTTATAATGTATAAGAGCAAAGGTAAACTCATGGTAAACTATAATTTTTTTTAATACAATTACTCAATATTATTAACGAAAATAGGGAAATTTCCAAGAACGTTTTAGATTCAATGTCTGGCTGGGAATAGTAGGGGTTAGAATCATTGGCCCTATAATATTTGATGGCCCTTTGAGTGGCGATAGATACCTAGGTTTTCTCAGAAATGAAATTGAAGGATATTTAGAAGATTTACCGCTTAATCTGACAAATCGACTGTTTTTTCAGCAGGATGGAGCACCTCCCCATAATAGTAGGATAGTGACGGAGAACCTTCGTGATATCTTTGGGGAGGAATGGATTGGAACACATGGTTCTATTAGGTGGCCTGCTAGATTACCCGACTTAACCCCATTGGACTTTTTTCATTTGGGGTCACTTGAAAAATATTGTCTACACAACTTCCCCAACAACCTGCGAGGACCTGGAAATACGGGTAAGACAAGCCATTGAGAATATAACGCGTCAACAATTGGCCAGTGTGATTCAAAATACCGCGAAACGAGCTCGAAAATGCCTGGATGTTGACGGTCTACATTTCGAACAGCTG
>WOGM01001323.1:0-10152 GCA_015342125.1 Leptinotarsa haldemani | reverse complement strand
ATGTCCTCCGTTAACAGATGAATAGCTTTTTCATCCATCCCACCCCGTCCAGGTAGGGGTATCCCGTGAAATGGCGGTACTGATGTCTAGGGCCATTTGTCCCATTTGTCCCATTTGTCCTTCTTTGACAAATAATCAGCCGAAAGGGTAGGGGGGCTAAACTCCATTCCTGTCAGACATCAAGACGGTGCAGGTTCCGGTTTTCAAATATGGAATATAATTGACTATAGGTCGATGATTGTCACTATCTTGCACTGACGAGTGGCTAATGTGCCCGAAACCGGTCTGCTAGTATGCCCGTTCCAAAATTGAAGGTCGAATCTTTCAGTTGTATTGCCAATTGCATATACAGGAAATTTTCTGTAAAGATTTCTGCACTGACGCCTGTCAGTTCATTTGCATTAGATTTGTTTACTGCCAGTCTTTAAGCATAGCCCATTGACTAATAAGAAAATACACGATAAATAATAATTATCATTGAAAAAAATGTGCTTTTGCGATTTATCTTGGTTTAATTTAACGTGAACTGTAGTGGACATATTTCAGATTGTTTAATATTGTCTTATGGGTATACATTTGTCGTTTGTGAAAAATGTCGTTAAGAAATATTATGAATGAAAGTGGACCGAGCTCACCCTGGGGAACTCCATCAGTTATCCTCTGAAAGTTCTGAGACGAAGTATAAATAAACACTGACTGATATCTTTTGTGTAAGTAAATTAATTTCAGAGGTACTCCCCATCCAAGTTTAATTAATTAAACCGTTTTCGTTAGACAGACAATTGAAAGCTTTTGAGAGGTCGATCAGGGTGAATTCTGTGGGTTGTCCTTTTCCAATTTTCCCTACTACTCAACTCTCAACGTTACAGATTGCCTCTACTGAAAAATAGATCGAAAATCAAACTGATCTATATGAACTACGTTTTGTTTGAAAAACAATGAAATAGTAAGTGAAAAAAATTGTTTGGCATACTTTTTGAAAAAATTCAAAATGTGAATTTCGATTTTGATTTTTGTTGGATTAATAACAGTAAATAATTAATAACCGATTATATAAAAAATCCAGTTATTTCAAGAACTCTGCCATTTGCATTGACCTTTCAAATTAGTCAATTATTCTAACAGCACATGATTTCTATTGGTGGTATCTTGTCTGCCATACCAAACCATTCCAAAAATTATTGTTTCATTTACAGAGTCTTCTTCAGGATATTTGCATATTTCATTGACATCGGTTGAGACTTACAGACTTGTCTATTCGATAAATGTTCTTATTTTCTTCTTTTATCTTCCTTTCACTTTTCAATAGAAGAAAGTTCAAGAGCACCAATTATAACAATTACATAAATAATTGAAAGTAGTCATAGTTGCACGGGAACAAGAATATGGAAACATGCAGAATTTAGAAAACTGAATGGTATCACTGATATTTGTCATTTGATATCTTCAGTAGATTATATCAATATCACACAAAAATATATTTTTTTAAATACCCGTAATATTTTCTTATGTATTGTCCTGATAATCATTTTACCGGGAATAAGATATAATGGAACTAATGGTCAAAATGCGAAATATGCAATAAATGAAAGTATAGTTGTTAAAGTAATTACTAGAAATTGTTTGATACTACTTAGTTTTAAAATTACGCGGAAGTATACCAGTGACTTGTTTTGCTTACCTTTTTCCTGGCCGCTGGAATTCCAATAATAAAAGTTAATTATTTGAACGGTACATTGATTTCGTCGTATAAAATAACAATAACGTATTAACCAATAATATTTTCAAGTAAACTGAATAGATTTTACTAAAAAACATAAAAAATGTTTTCGAAATGTATTCTGTCAGGACAGGAGTTGTTCTTAAGAGGTACTAGCTCCGTACTATGGAATAATCTGATTCTTCATTTTATGTACTGTTTCATAAGTGTGCCTTCAATTTCATTTGAAGGTCAACGTGATGTCCAAATATATTTAAAAATAACTTAGAACATAAAACTACATGTTCTAAGAAAAATATACACAACATAAACTCCATTCACGATATCTTTTAAATTTTGGTGTTTTCTCACAATCGAGTTCCACTTTCAATTGGTCAAATATTATAGAAATAGATTATTCAGATCTACCAAACTTCGTAAATATTTTCAGTTTTCTAATGCATTCCATGATGATCTTCGTTAATAATAATGACAATGATAACAGATAATTAATGCTCAAGGTCTACCACCTACTGGTTCGCTGATTTACAATCAAAGTGCTGAAATCGTATAAAAAAATATTTCTAAAGCTTGAGGAGCTTCGAAATTCAAATAAAATGATCAAATTACATACTGAACACTCATCATTATGAAATCATAAATTTTATCCTATATTAAGGCCACCGATAAAAAATGTAGTAATTAAATGGACCTACATCAAAGTAAATCTAAGTTCAATATCTTAGCATACATGTATCTTTTATTTTTCTAAATGGCTATGCAGCATTTATATCAACAGAAAGTTACATTTATAATAATATAAATTCAATAATTGGCGATCATTATATATTGTTGAACAGTTTTTCCTTAAACAAATTTTGAATGGAATTATTTTTGACGTGGCACATAAAGTATCTTTATAATACTTCATGGAGAGTGCAATAGACTGTTGGTTTGGTTGACTGGTTGACTGGAAGTCACAGCATTCTGGAAATGACCTCTGAGTTCATGCCTTTAACTGTCAACTACGAGAAGACTTTAACAGATTGTCACTGATCTGGATTCCTGGCCATACTGACCTGGAAGGCAATGAGGCTGCTGACTCCCTTGCAAAGGAGGATGCTGTAAGCAGCTTTATCGGACCAGAACCTGTCATTGGTATCGCTTTAGGCTTTGCCAGACAAAGATTGAACACCTGTATGGCAAGAAGATTTATGGACTTCTGGCAGAATCTTCCAGGATTGGCTCACTCCATGGGAAACGGATAAAACAGCATAGCACGTACTGTGTGCCTGTTTCACTGGGGACCGAATCAGGGTTTTAGAGTTTGGCAGAGTTTACCAACTGACCTGGAAGACCACTCACCATACAAACTAATCGGCTTCGTTAAGAAGCTGGGTTTACTTGGTCGAGTGTGAATAGGTGTGAGCCACAATAAACCTTTGCGGGTTGCGATGGAGGATAGAATGAATCCACCCACTTTGGACCTAACCTAACCTAATACTTTATGACGGACTGTTTCACTCTTCTATATCTCACAATATCTATACATCGGAGAAAATAATGTACTTACGTATACCTAACTTTAAGGGCATAAGAAATATCCTCATAGCTAATTTTGTTTTAGGTGGCAGTATTCGCTTTCCTATCCCTTGTGAGTGCTTCTCCTCTAACGACATTTGGCAAACTCCCACCACGTAAGGAAGAACTGGAAGAAGAATACGTTTTACCAGCTGTACAATCATCAGACACCACGGACTCGTACCAGATTCACCAACCTCAAGTACCTCTCGACCTACAGCTTCCCAATGTCGAGCATAACCCAGTACTATTCAACGCTCCTGAGCCTGTATCTTATTTAAGAGTACCACAAGAGAGCCAGGAACCCAACTACTACGAAGTACCGATTCCCAATCAAGATCTGGTAGCTCCTGTTGCGACAGAGTGGAACCCCGACAATGACCCCAAGTACTACTACGAAGTACCAGTGGTTTTAACCAGACAAGAACTTCCTACCAAGCAGTACCCGAAAAAGTTTATCGAAGACATCCATCTGAAGAAGAAGCCCTACTCCACCAAGCCAAAACAAGAGTTGGTTCTGCAGCCTATCGATGAAAAATTGTATGAGCAGAGGCAGAACGATTTGCAGAAGAGGTTCGAGTCAATAGCGAAGAATGAGAATAAGAAAGTCATCAAGGTAAAAATCTAGTGGTGCATTCAAGATGTTGTAACTATCAAAGAGTGTAAACATTTTCGGCCAAAGGCAACTGTCTTAAGACTATTTTCCGGGTTTGTTAGCCTTGGTCTGTAGGTTTGTATGCCTTTCATAATGCCTAATCGCCTTTTAATGCCTACCGTGGTTGTAGAAAAAACATCGAGCACACAAACCCGGTAAATAGCTTTAATTCTGTTATAACTATGTTTTCGACACTTCACTCGAATTACTTACTCTTCAGTGGTTACTTCAGCCGTTAAAAGTTTCATTGCAGATGCTGAGACCTAGAAATAAAGCAGTTGAACAGCAAGCAGCTGCTAGTGAATTTGCAGATCAGCATGAGGATGCGTCGTTTGACCAAGGTCTGAGCAGTGACATAATTGCTTCCTTGGGCATTCCTGTTGCTTCTCAAGGGGCTTCTTCTCCCGGTGAAAGAATCGAATTTCATATGGTGGGACATGAGGGCCCCCTCTCTTATAAGTGGGGCTTTGATACTGGCAAAGGGTAACTCTTTCTGCTTTTCACTACTACATTTTGTTTATTCACTCAATTTCATCTTCTAGAACGTTGTTTTACTTTTTATTGATTGAAAAATCAACATATATTTTACCAATAGATATTTTGTAGAAATGTCTTCGTTAAAATAGTTGAAACATTTCTGATCACAAGATTGAAAAAAAAAATAGTTCAATATCTTTGAAGAACTCCAAAAAAAGTGATGTAGTTGAGATGCCAATAACTGCTCATTTTGACAAAAAAGAAGGAATACAAAGCTGGTGCGGCGGATTTTGACGACTGAAAGCTTGTGGATTCGAACACATATTTTTTTAGATAATCCATCCACTTCATTGAAGACTGATCCCTAACATGTTTCAGAGTCATCGGAAGTTCAAATACAGTGCTTATACGTATGCGGTGTATAGAGTTAATAAGAAGACCTACATATAATAGTAGGTAATTACACAGAAAAACAGTGAAAATCTTCCCTAAGAACCAATTTACAAATAGTAAATCTACAATCTATATCTATATTCTATAAGTTGTAGCTGATATCTTTAGAAAGAGATGGAGGGAGAAAATGTTTATTGTACCTTCGTTGGTATAGATGTTACTTTTGGATATAACCGTCGTTCACCCATTTCTGATAATCTCTCTAACACGGAATTCTACTAGTATCATTGTTTTCTTTCACAGACTTACTGAGTGGATACGAATGCAGAAGAAAATTGCCTCCACCTAGTGTGACCACTAATTCGAAAAACTAAACTCTCATTAACAATTCTAAAGGAATCTGCTGAAAGACTGACTGTACTGCAATGTTGTTAATTGAAGGAAATAAAACAAAAACAAAAAATGTCTCTAAGCGATTGTAGCAGTCTGGATTAGCAGAGTTGTTGGAAGAATTTGAGATGATTTTGAAAACGGAATATTTTTAAAGGAGATTATTTTTTGAAAAACCACAAAGGTTTCTAGAGATAATATATTATACAAGAGATTGGCAAAGCTAACGAAGAAATTGGAACTATTCAAACTTCTTGTAATCACTCACTCTATATTAAAACGTTTTATAGAAACTCAAGTTCTGGAATTCCCAAGAAGAGAAGAAAAAATGTAAAATTCATCAGATAGCTAAACATTATAGAAAGCTCTGAAATCTCATAATTTGGTCATATCTTCATATGGGTACCGAAGCAGGAAACTGATTTATTTTTTGAACCACAACATTTTCATATCAACGTGATAAGATCCTCTCAAATTTGGAATAGGGGAGAGATTTCAATTTTTTTCAAGTTTACACTAGAGCGGTCCCCAAACGTTTTACGGTTGTAGGAATCGCAAGTCATGGAGCTGCTTCTGACTAATAAAGAGCAAATTGTGTGACTGTTGACACTGGCAACGAAATATCACCGAAGAAGCCATCTCAAAAAAAAATTCAAAAAAATATTACTTATTTCAGTATTTAGATTACTGGAGAATTATAATAAAAGTAATTTTGCGTGTTGCTGTTAATAATTTCAAAGAGTTCAATCGGAAGGTAAAACATCGTTCTATTTTCTGGTTCTGTAGCAAAAAATATTATTCTGTTCTCAAATCACCTTAACACCAAAATATATTTGTATTGGGGCGAGTCACTAACAGTTGGACAAATGGAACTCACTATTATATGTTTTTCGAACCAACTTTTTGGTCCTTTAGAGGGGTTCATTCAAATATTCATGAAACTGAACAATATTTCAAAACACATTGAAAAATCCATCAAATACAAATAATTATTTTATTTTCATCTATGTATTCAGTTAGTGGTATCTCCTTCTGCTTATCTCATGTAGTTGATAAGAAACTGTGTTTAAATCATTCGTTCAAATCGTTCTAACTTTTAGACTTACTGCAACTAGCATCATTTATGAACCGTTGATTATGCAGTGTGTTTTGGAACTTAAAAAATACAGGCATCTGTCTGTCTGTGCGATAGTAAGTGAAAATCGATCGTTCAGCCTGGGGCTTTGAACCACCGACCAACACGGCGGTCGACTTGAGTGAGTGAACAAAGCACCCACGTCGAACCGATCGCCTACACTACAGTTAAATCCTTAAGGCGCTCTTAGAGCGGTGCTTGTGCGAAAGTAACAGAAATTTATTTTGAAAGAAGGCTCTATTATTAGTAGATAAATACAAAACTCAAGCCATATCATCAAGGATGAAATTGAAAAAAGACAAACTTACACATCCGTCATAAAAGAAGAGAGTAGAGCCTAATGACAGATCTGACGAGATGATTAGTGAAGTCGATGATGTCATCACTAGTTCAATTTGTATATGCCAATCAGTCTTGAGTGAGGAAATAGTTACAATAATGTTATTTTGAACACTACTTTTCTGAATAAAGGACCGAATTTGATTGTTCACATGTTTTATATTCGAAAACGATAAAATGAATGAAAACGGAAACTCCTTTGTCCAACAGTTCATGTCTGACCCCAAAATGTGGTTATTATCAATCAAGTGCTGCATATTTCTTTTCAATTACTCACTGGTCATCATGGTCACCGAACTTGTATGCTAATACATTTCTATTTCATTGCGTAACTCTTTTTCAATTCTCATCATACTTTCAAGATTGGAATTTTTAATCTCACACTTTAACAAAAATTATGTTTTCATGTTGTGGTTATTAATCAATTAACATTTCTTTTAGTTTCAAAGGTAGCGTTACGTAAGTGTATTCATTTCATGCACGTTTGGTGTTATTGCTCAGACAACCGTAGTCAATAACTTTGTCCCTGGGTAGGTATATATGGACTGGAACGATTGGATTTGGCTATAAAAGTTGCTCAGTGAATACCGAGCTGATTAGAATTAACCTTCCCACCACTGTCGTATTCAAACGTTTGCCTCTTTCTACCAAATTCTTTCCAGCTCTCATTACGGCGTTATACAACCAGCATTCTTCTCATTACCTGATCACGTAACTTTTGTCTGGGTAGTACAAAAGTCTTGCTTTTCGCAATACTATATTCCTTATTACAATATTTTTGTTTCAATACTACACTTGACTTTATTCTAATGATTCCCAAAGTGGTCCAGGTGGACCCCCAGGGGTCCACGAGAGACTCAACAGGGGTCTACGTTGGCGTGATCGAAAAATAGGGGTTCATAGTTCGTTCACGAAAATTTATCTGGTTTCGCTAGTGAAGAACTTCACCTATCAATGCGGCAAATAAAATTTTAAGATGCTCAGCGCGACTATAATATGTTGTTCAGACGTGCAAAGGAAACAAAATACAACTTAACCACACCGAATAGGGAGTTTTCTAAATGAAATACGTGATAATTGATTGATTTCTTATGCTTTGAGTACTTAGATGTCAAAAAATAAAGTTGGATGGAATTACTTTTTGTATTGGTCAACTTAACTTTTTTGACATCCCTTCATAGCACAATTGATTAATTAACCAATCAATTCTCACTTTTCATTCAAAAACTTTTAATTCATGGTTGGAATGCAGTCGCAAAGCAAATTTCTATAGTTAGATCTAATCTTGGTTAAAATGTAGCTACACGAGGTCCACCGGAACCAGCAAAATTTTAAAAGTAGTCTACGATAAAAAAAGTTTGGGGACCTCTGCTTCATTTGATCTCCTACTCACACGTGGGCATCCGGTCCACCCCGGCCTCTAACCAGCGGTAAATGGGGGTAGGTTATATATAATTCCCTTTCTTGCACTCCCACGTGGACATCCGGTCCACCTCGGTCTACAACCGGAGTAAATGGGGGAGGAGTTGAATAATTTTGTATACACTCCCTCGTGAACATCCGGTCCACCCCCGCCTCCAACCAGCGTGATCGGGTTTAGGTGTTATATAACTCCTTTTTTGCACTCCCACATGGACATTCGATCCACTCCGGCCTCTAACCGGCGTGAATGGAAGTAGATGTTTAATTATTTCTCTTTTGCACCCCGACTTGGATATCCGGTCCACCCCGATTTCCAACCAGCGAGACTGAGGGTGCTATTTCTATTAAAACAGCTAAAATAAACTATTCCCAATTTTTTTTCACATCATCACACTTTCAGTGTCATGTTTGCACGTAGCAAACGTACCTTCTTTGTGGACGGTTATTAACAGCACGTCCGTCCACCACCATGCCAAAAATCTAATTCTGTCTCGGACAGAATCTGCCCAAAAAAAAATATACCACTGGAGTTACACGACCAGCAAGGCCATTTTGACGTATGTTCATCATTTGTCAAGTGAATTGTGAAAGTTATTCAACATACCAAGACATTTTTGATCATTTCATAAAAGATGATATTAAAAAAGAAGTTTAAAAATATTGAACACTCGATGAAACGTTATATTCAATCTTTTTTAATAATTCTTGATAATAATCTTAATGTTCTCGAATTCATCCCCTTTTCAACCATAGACCTTAAATATAGAGCTGAAATCCAGAGTTTTAGTTTTGTGTTTTCAATACTCAATTAATAAAAAAACTCAACCAATAACATAACAAACAAGAGTGGAAAACAATACATAGCCATATAGAAAACATATAAAATGTGATATATTATGATAATTTATTTAAATCTCACTCTACGAACATTGTTACTAACTTTCAGCGTCAAACTGAATTTTACATAATAAATGGTATATTATTATATAATATTCAAAAGGACACTCGAAATTAGATAATAAAATAAAAATAAAACCTATGATTATGAATAAATATTAGTTTTGTGGTTCATTTTGACAGAATTAAGTATTTTGGAATCTAGTGAATCAATATAAATCATGAATAACCAAGTTTTGTTTTCAATTTCAAAACAAGTTTGAGTGCGCATTAGTATTTTTATCACTGTTGTTCAACCTCGGTCGATAATAATTATTATGAGGCCAAAATGGGATGAATTCCTAGAGATTCTCATCGTAACCGCAATTACAATAACAGCTGTTTTTTCACAATTAGTTATTTTTGTATGTAAGCAGAGGCACTCATCTCGAAAAAATCGTTTCCAGTGGATGAAATTGCCTGTTTTTATGGAAATAAATGTTTATATATTGTTGCGCGTGTTGATCATCTAATTAGATTTCTGCAAGGTAAAAAACTGATGAATGGTTTGATGTTCGAACGAAATATATTTCAACTACATTACAATAAGTATACTGAATTTAACACTAAATTAGTTTTCTAGAACTGAAGAAATTTTTGTTGGAGTATGAAAATATTCTTTTCAGATGATTTTTGTAATTTAAAAATGGACATTTTAATTGGAAAAACGTTTTTCGGCTTCTTCTACTTTTCCATTATCATTCCGAAGAATGTAGTCAAGTTCATTATAAATCTGGCAGATACAAACTGGCAGGGAGTTTTTCCAAAAACATGATTTTTAAGTATATGAACATTGAATTACAGGGAAATAACTTTTTCTTGTTTATTTTGTACAACAAACATTTGTAATGGAATCGAAACAGATATCATTCACAGGAACTCTGCACAACGTAATATATGAAACCTCAGAGTAATATCACTACTTTGAGTATGAACATAGTATTACTGGCTCTCGCCCTAAGAAGTGTATGTTTCGTGGTCGCAGAACACACAATCTAAGGGTATTAAGAATAACGATGCAATGAGAACATTAAGTTTGTTTCTGATTGAAGTTGTTACATAGTTGTAATGAATATAACTGATCGCAAAAACTCCAAAATAAACAGTAACCTAGATTCTAGTTAA
>WOGM01001322.1:0-10154 GCA_015342125.1 Leptinotarsa haldemani | reverse complement strand
GGGGAACACCAATGTTGATATCTATCTCATCAGATATTTTTGAACCAATTTTTGTTTTCTGTTTTCTTTCACTAAGGTAACTAAGAAACCATGCCAAGACAGAACCTGTTAACCCATAATAATTTAATTTTTTTATCAAAATGTTTCTGTCAATTGTTTCAAATGCGCGCTTGAAGTCAAGGAAGACAGCTACAGTGTATTTATTTTCATCATACGCATTTTTCCATCTAGATAAGGTATACTGAATAGCCGATTCACAGGAATGATTTTTTCTGAATCCTGACTGTTTACCTAAGAATAATTCATTGTCATCAAAGTATGCAACTAACTGTTCGTAAACTGCTAGTTCAAGGACTTTCTCCAAAGTTGGTAGAGTATTAATTGGGCGAAAATCGCTTGCTTCAATTGTATTACTAACCTTTGGTATAGGAATAACAGAAGTTATCTTCAGTTGATCTGGAAATATTCCTTTATCTAGAGATGTATTCACCAGGTTTAATATCACATACCCAAATACCTCGAATGTTTCTTTTAAAAATTTGCTATTTAGTACTTCAGACTTGTTTTTATTGTCTAAGGAGTGAATAATCTTCCGCAGTTGAGTCATCGTTAATAGTTTAAATTTGGAAAAAGAACTGTTTATAACTGAATAATTTGTGGATGACCATTCATCAGATTGAGGGATACTCTTGGAGATATTTGAAATACTATTAACAAAGTAATTATTGAAATTCTCAGCTATCTCTTGTTCATTTTCACTAATTGTTATTGAATTGTTTTCACGAAAGATGATTTTATTCATTTTACTATTGTTAACCGGATTTATTATTGATTTAAGATGTTTCCACATCTGTCTTGGATTATTACGATTTGCGTCAATTTGTTGTTCATAAAAAAGTATCCTTTTCTTTTTTAACATATTAACATACTGATTTCTAACAATTTTATAGTTTTCCCAGAATTGTTCTCGCTGAGGTGAGTTGTAATTATTTTTAAATGTTTTATATATTGTGTTTCGTTCCTTAGCTTTATTTTTCAATTCCAAATCATAGTAAGGTAACTTATTATTTTTTATTGAGATAGTGTGTTCAGGTGCAAGATTATCTATAATTATTTTAGTTTTATCAAATATTTCATTCAAGATTTCGTTAACATCGATTGAATTCAATAGCCATGTTTGACCAAGTAGTTCAATATTTATGTTTGAATACGTCTCAGAAGTAATATTTCTAACAATCAGATTTTTTTCAGGAATATTTATATTAGATTTGAAACAACTGACAGATATCATTGAATGATCAGTTATCTTAGGTGTATGAAAGACAGATGCTTGAACATCGCAACAGTTAGTTACCACATAATCTATTAAGGTTTTTGAGTTTATTGTAATTCTAGTACACTGCGTCACTATTTGAGCAAAACCATACATATTTAACAAATTTTTGATTTTTCTACTATAAAAAGCATTATTATCTGCATAATTAATATTAAAATCACCCAACAGTATGAAATTACTTTTAAGAAAATAGTTTTCAAATAGTTCCTCCAAACAATCAATAAATATAGCATCACTTGAACTGGGCGAGTGATACAGACCTCCAATCAACCACCTCTTATTTGATATGTTTACTTCAATACATCTCATCCAATAATTTCCAGGAATAATACTGTTCTTTCGAATTCTGTAGTCCACTCCCTCTCTTATAAAAATTAGAATTCCTCCTGTATGTCGACTATCACTGTCACAGCGGACTGCACTATAATTATTGATTTGTATTTCAAAATCTTCTACATCCTTGGTAACTCTTGATTCACTTAGCACTATTATTGTGGGGTTATAACATACAATATAAGCAATTATTTCAGTTTTATGTGGCAAAAAACTTTCAGTATTTAAATAAATGATGTCTTCATTAAAATTGGGGCAATCATGCACTTCCGTACCTTTTCTTGTTGTCAATAGTTTCTTGAAGGAGGATCGCTAAAGATAGTTGCTTTGTATGTTTTAATTTTATTTTTATTTCGGAAAATTTCGTCAGCTGCTTCTGGCTTTGCCATCACTATTCTTAGGGGTCTACTTTTACTATTATCAAGATCTTCTACCTCAGTTTCTGACAAAATTGTTTTGACTATATTCATTTCATTTTCTATTCTCTCTTTTTCATTTGTTTCAATTGACCCTTTAATATTTAATATAATATCATTTTCAGATTGTTTCTTTCTTTCCTCCAGTTCCATAACTATCTCTTCAAAATTGTTGACTTCTTGTTTCTCCTTCTGCTTCAGATCTTCCACTTCTTGCTTTGATGTATTCATCTCCTTTCTCATGTCCCTCATTTTTCTAAGCAGTTTTGGAACACTTTTAAAAGCCTCCCGGCATTCTTCACAAAAGTACAGTAAGCTCCTTTTTTGCAATACCATGGCCCTCACCTCAGATGTGGATATTTCTGAACAGTTAAGGATAGAATGTGTTGTTACTTGACAAATATCACAACATACCTCTTTACCAAGAGTGATTTCTAAGTTACAGGTATTGCAGACCATTGTAGGGCAATTGGCCCAGTAGACACTCCCACTTTTTTCTAATACTATACCGGTTTTTCTTGGGTTGATTAGTTTATGTTGTTGTTTATTCACTAATTACATGAGGATTTTCAACTTTTCTTTGAATACAAAAACACTACCTATATTATCCAGGTTTTTCACTTCAGATTGATACAAATTCCAACATAAAATATCAACTTTATCCACATGGAAATTCACATGAATTAGTTGATCAACAACCAGGTCACTGATGATTAATTATGCAGAATTGAAACTTTTCTTGAAGTTTTGAGCAACGACAACATTGAAAATACTTCATTATACTTTTTCTAACAGGATATCAAACAATGTTCTAACTCGGAATAGTGGATTTTCATTACTCTACAAATAAATTGTATCAAACTTTCCTCATAATATATTTCATAGCAAGTTGTAGAATATCGATTTTTATGTATGACTCGCAAGTATTGATGGATACCATAGTAATTCACTAGCGTGCAAGTGAAAATAGTTTTTCAGTAGTTTGGTATACGTCTCTCTAGCCGAAAATCTTTTTATAATTTCTCAATTCGCAAAATAATCAGATTATGTGAGCTGCCCATTGGGCAGCGATGATTCATAGAATCCTTTGCCTGAAAGAATAAAAAAAATTCATATTCATAATGTAACATTTTTCTGATCCCACTAGATGCTTTCAAACACTTGAAGAGGAACATCATTGAAGCTATACAGTGTGTGATACGAATATTTTCTAGATACATTTGTTCAATTTGTTCAATTCAAGGCAGACATTTTTTTTATCATAACTTCTCAACTGTAGCACTTTTCCTTAATGACCATCCCTCTTGAACTTTGGAGTAATAGGTGTGACATATCAGTGAAAAGGTTCACCTCTATGTTCAAGGTATGGGTTATCCAGTGCTTCTAGTCTGTTACTATTGGATCGATGGTATCTTTCAGTAAAAACATGTTCCCGGTAAAATTAACCAGTAAATTATCCAGTCCGAAATCTCTTGGTTGTTGAGAGCAATATCGCCAATTAAGTCGATTGACAGTTCTGTTGAAATGAAAAAATAAATTTCGAAAGGGGATTTTTCTTCTTGTATAGCACCTCAATTCATGATCTCACACAACTTTCACAAATCAAAATCGTCATTTTTGAACATCTACCCGTGAACTAATGTAGTTTTTTATTTCTTAGTTTGCCCTATTTGTTTGAAACAAATTTATTATTTGAAGGTTGACCCCTTTCTGTTAACAGATGAATTTGATATTTGGTACACACATTTAGTGTTGATGATAATAGAATTCAAAGAATTGATAATCATAGTATTAGGTTTGTTCTGGTTCTAACTTCCGAAACTGTTTGGAAATTGCGCAAAACATGATGCGTATAAGCAAAAAATCTCAAGCAGTTCTGAATAGTCTTGGACACTTGGTTAAACTAGAACGCATTTTGAGGAGATCACTGTGCCACTTATCGTATATATGAAGAAATGAAGACAGGAAAATACTGTTGATGATGTCTATTTTGTTAAGTAGCGTATCCTTGCAGTCAGTTCAAATGTTATCTAACCTCAATCATCAAGTATTCAAATCAGAAAAATAAAAAACATCCTAGAAAATAGCCCAAACAAATTTCCACATGAATGAGCATGAGCAACAGGAACAGTTCTCAACAGCCCCGAGAGCAAGAACGATTCGGGACGGTTCAAGACAGCTTAGGGTAATTTCGCAATCGAAACGATAACAGAGGATTCATCAATCTGAACTTAAACTCAATAAACCAGAACGCTCCATATCAACTGCGCATGATCCTGACGTCCTAGAACCTGAATTTAGTAGAACCAGAACAAACCTATTATTATTCATTCAGACAATCCATTCCCTGGCTCTCTGGTGAGCGTGACCAAAGCTTGATTTAAAGTATTTTCAATATTTACAAAATTTTGATAAGATTTATCAATTCTAATTTCCACTAAATTTTTTATTTTCTTCATACTTATAGCTTGGTACGCTCAAACATGTTTTTATTACAACAATGATTTGCAGATTCTTGTGTCTTGTGTCAATTCAAATTAATCCAAACTGCTATACTCATAATAAATTACATTCATTCATGAGGTGGTGTGTAAATGTTTGATAACAGCGAAATTGTCTACACTGATAATTTCATTTCATTACGATTTTGTGAATTGTAATGTTTTACCTAAGACTGACTTATCCAAAGGTGTGTAAGGTAACGTGTTACATACAACTCACTTCGTAACTAACGTGCGATTGTAATTCAATACTTATTACTCTAACCTCTGCCCAAACAGGAATTAATTGTGTGGTTTTTTTATAATATTATCCAGATTAGTACTGAAGAGCCCTAAGGCAAAACATCGATGTCTACCAGTGAGAATGACAGTGTTTCATATAGGTCGAATTTTTACCTTCCATCAAGTATATCGTGTAGAAATCCTGTGAATGACATCTGATTCAATTCCATAACGAATGTTTGGAATACCAACTGAGTAGAGAAAAGTACTTTTTGTATAATTCAGTGTTCATATGTAAGTATTTGTTTCCAAAGGATTTTTCTTTCGTGTAATTCAATGTATATATGAAAGTAGCTGTTTCAGAAGGGCTTTTTCTTCCAGTTTGTATCTGAAAGTTACTTCTTTGCATGATCGACACATCTGTGCGTATATAGTTACTACTTTTAAAATTGATTACTTACTTCTTTTCTTTGGAAGATTCCCACATTTTTTGTTTCAAGATGGAGTGGTAGAAAGCCAAAAACTTTCTTTCACAAAACTCATGAATGTTTCAAAAAGCAGTTCACTAGTTTGAGACCAATAAAATGATCAGTAAAAAAGTTATTTTTTTCACTCTGAATTCATTTTCAGTATTGATCAAGTAGAAATCGTAAAATCCATCTGATATATTGATGCATGGTATATCTGATTCGAGCGTATCGGACCTGATCCCTGATCTCACTCTTGTGAATAGAAACCCTCCTTCAAACTCTGGCACATTTAATCAAAACCAAGACAAAATGTGTTTGAAGTCGGTCCGAGTTGAAGTTGAAATTTTCTCCGTATTCCGCTCGGATTAAACTCACAGAATTTATACAAAGATAATTTGGGATAATTTGAACACGAACTTCTGTACTGTATGCTGGGATCGGAATTTATTTTCGACCTAAATGGGAGCGGTCCAGTTCTATTCATACAAACTTTTCATATTAATATGAACTTTTATGAGTTCGTGTGTGTCACGGAAAGGGAGCAAAAGTAATAAAACGGAATCCAGTTCTCTATGGAGTGACTTTTCATTTTATAGGCATTGGGGGATACTCGCAAACTGAACAATCCAAGAGTTGAGAAGAATTTCATTCATTCACACTGAATATTCGTGAATTTTGGCAAGGTGAATATAATGAAATATTTCATGGAAGTCGAACTGAATTGAATCCACAAATATAAAATCGATTAGAAAATCAGTCCAGGATATATGCTGAGATTGTGGTTGAATTTTTAAGAATATCAAGAAATTATCCAGTGTAGATATATGATTGATAAAATGTTTTCGTTTTCTCACTTTCACACAGTTTCTCTCACACAGTTCATGAGATGTCATATGTTACGTTGTTTCGTTGATTATGAAGCTTTCTGGAATTTAGGGTGAACAACTCAAATCTCAGAGTAGACCAACGAAGGAATTTCAATATCAAACAATAGTTACAGCTTGTGAAATGTTATGAGAATACTATCGATTCACATTTCGGTGATATCAAGATCAATTGCTACTGAAAACCTGCCATGAAATACGATATATTTCCAATGAGACGGTGTTCCTCATCTCAATACACCCAACAAAATGAATTGGAAACAATAGACCAATTGCCTGACCAGCTTGATCCTCTAATCACTTAAGATTTTTTTGTCTGGGAATCCCTAAGGCTTTTTACTACTGCAGCAATTATTATGAAATGCGATACTTCAATGGTCGGAATGATCTACCTTGCTGCGATGCTCCAAAGAAGGTCTGATCTGAGCTTTATGAAGCATCAAAAATTGCTGAGGTGTTTTCAGTTTTCTGGTTTGAAATAGTGTTTCGTGCTTTTGAAAAGCAGTCTTTGCAATTCCAGCGACATGATTGTGCCAAGACATATTGGTATCCATTTCAACCCCTAACAATTGTCTGTCCTAACTTTATTATATTCGGTTTGGAGACATTTATAATTTTGGAGAAAACCGATGCTTGGGTTTTCGTGGCAGTGACTTAAACTTAGTTACTCTTACCCCAATTCGAAATCACTTTAAGATACCTACACTGTTAAAAATTTACATACTAATATCACAAAAAGAGCTTTGGAGGTTTCAACGCATAACTTTTTTTTTAATAATATAATCACATTTTGTTAATTTACTATACATTTATTTCAACTCTATTTATGAAAATTACAAAATTATTTTAAATTTTTAGTAAACTTACACCCGACGTTTGTATTGCTATATTACAATATATGCATTTTTGTGAAGCAACTTTTGGTGGACATTTGTTTTGAATCAATACAATACAATCTTTGTAAATTTGTTCAACAAATTTGGAAAAAGTTGTTTTGTAATTTCAAGAAACTGCATTGCAAATTCACTACGCATTCAATCGAACACAGTCGAAATTTAATAACGGGACATTATAATTACAATACGTGTGAGAAAAACGAAAACTATTGGCCCAGTTATAAAGCACTATTTCATAGAACTCACGCTGGTGGTGGAATGAAAAACTTATTTTACAAGGAACTACGGAAATTTAACAATTTACCAAATGTCATTAAGGAGGAAAATACTGTAAGAGGGTTTAAAAGTAAATTATAGGAATACCTAGAGCGTTAGTTAGTTGGAAAATATGTATATTATATGTATGGTACTATATCGATATTGGTTGTCAACATTGGGCCTTATAAATTGTATATTTTTTATTATTATCTTTTTATTTAGTTTATCTTCATCATTGTTATCACCGATATACAGATTTGAATTTTATTAATATTTTTGGCACCGTGGAAATTAAATTGTTAATTAGTTATTATATCTTGTAAGATCAGGATGTATCCTATAATAAAGATTACTTACTTACTCCCTATATGTTTTGCAGCTCCACTACTGCAATGCATACTTCTACATTTTTATTGAAAAAATCGTACATGATATATAGCGATTCATAAATTATGCAAATCGATCCACTCATGATGACCAATTGGCTGCCATCTAACTAATGACTTGATGAGAGGATAAAAATAACAACAACTTAAAAATAGGGAAAGAGAACCAATCTATTTCAATACGTTTCGATTGTCAATACACACATTCATATTCGTCTAATAATTGACTCAGTTCTCTACAACTTCTCCGTGTTAGAAATCACACGTTGAAAGGTAAGACCTCGTTATTCTTTAGCTTTCACAAGTTTCTCAACTTTTGAGAGTTGTCTTTCGTATGGGGGCGACAGCTGATTAACGGAAAAACAGATTTTGAACAGATTTTTAATCAGACGCTGAGGTTTTCTGTGTCACTGTTTTCCGAATTTGAAAGCCGTGGATTTTTAGAATTTCCAAATCCAAATTCCAAAAATCCACGGCTTTCAAACTCGAAAAACAGTGATACAGATGTGAAGTTGCTGAGCCTAGCTGTGTCGTTGATCATCTTGTGCGTAGCTTCAGCAAGCTTCATTCCAAAACTGGATTTCTCTCCGTTAATGATATAAGCTTAAGATCCTTTGATCTGAAGCTAATATCATGTTGTTCACGTCATGTTGTTAAAACATGCTTCGCTATTTCCATTTTATCGGTTTCTTCTCGCTATAGGTGTTCCTATGCCCATCGATTCAAACTTCCATCGGTCACATGTTTCCTCTTAGGTCAATGCATTGGTGAATGGAATTTTTGGAATCATTGGCTTTTGTTATGCTGTTATGTATAATGTTCATGGATTTAATGACTCTCTTCTGGGCAGAATTTCCATTATCCCCTCTGACTTCATCCCTGCGTTCGAAAATCCCCTTCATGTTTCAGAAACTGATTCGAGCAGGTTTTCTATACTCTGATATTTTCCACACGCAATGGAAGGTCTCATGCAATTGAAACGATTCAGTGCAATGCCTACATATGCAGGTACCGTTGACTTATATCAACCAGACTCACGATTTTTTGTGGATTTCTTCAAAACTCAATATTTTTAACAATTCCATGTATAAGTCGATTATAACCCGCGATACCATGGCGGTTACATGTCTTGAGTGAAGCATTCGTCCTTCAGCTGAAAATAACGTTTTCGGGCATATCATCTGAGTTATCCAATGATTACTTCTATTGCTGAACTCACTCTAGATTGAAGATCCCAGTCTTCAGATATCGTCCTCTGTATGATCTGAAGTGACAAAGTGATTCTAAAAGACCTCCAACGACTATTTCGCTTCTGTTGTGTTTGAGACTTTTTTAGATAATGAAAGTCAAAGCATTTAATATTCACAAGCATGGTCAACAAACTTGTCGATTTTGCATTCACTTCGTGGATAGTTTGGAATGTGCGAGAACGTTTGTAACAAATTATGAAAACAATAAAGACAAAACTCCGGTGTCGGATGGATCAGGAGTATATGAGCTGACTTGTGGCTCTTGCCCAAAACTGTATATTGGCTACACAGGAAAAGCGTTTTGCCAAAGAACTAAATAGCTTAGAAGTAGTTTTGTGAATAAAAAGTGCAATTTCACATTTTTAGCAGTAGGACATGAGTTTAATCATAAATACGACGTATTATATTCAGATGAGAAAAGTTTGAAACTCAATCTTCTGGAATGTTTAGAAATCAATAGATTCAAGAATTCGTGTGAATGATCAATTATAATTGGATGACTCCCCGTTACAGATGACTCAAATAATTATTTCGTGAATGTTGCTAACGATCTTGCCATACAACGGCATTGATGCGTCTAGTTACCTTAAATTCTTGCCAGTTCAAGGCAACTCATTTTTTCTGGAACCTGTAGCGGAGGCTGAAGTTGAGGGTGCAATACTTTCTTTGGGTCGTTCAAATAGCTATGATGCTTATGATATCAACAGCAAAATTCTAAAAGATTCTTTTGGATTTATTCTGAACCATTTTACAATTCTCATAAACAAATGTTTCTGGTAAGGTGTATTTCCCACTGCTTTCAAATTATCTAAAGCGGTGACCATTTTTAAAGAAGGTGATAATACAGACCCTCAAAATTATAGACCCATATCTATAATCTGTACTCTTGGCAAAGTTATCGAAATAATTTTAAAAAACCGTTTAAGTGCCTATTTTGAAAAATTCAATTTTTTCCACAAACACCATTTTGGTTTTCGTGCAGGTAGATCAACAGTGAACGCTGTCTGTCAAGTTGTCGCCGCGATCATAAAAGGATTTGAAGAAGGTAAACGTACTGTTTTAATTTTGTGTGACCTCATGAAGTCTTTCAATTGTGTCTCTCATGACGTCCTCCTCGAGAAACTGGAATTTTATGGTATAAGAGGTCCTGCACCTTCTTTCATTCGTTCATATTTGACCGGTAGAAAACAATATGTATCTTC
>WOGM01001321.1:0-10154 GCA_015342125.1 Leptinotarsa haldemani | reverse complement strand
ATTTGGTGGAGGTACTTACCTGGGTACAAGGTATCCCCCTCTATATTAATCTGCCGCGCTTTAGTAAATTCCGAAATCCCCGCTTGGGCTCCCCTATTATAAAGAGAATCATTTAATCAATATTAGAGAAGTAGCTGAGGAAGTCATATAGGTTAGCTCATGCCATGCAATTTTTTCGAAAATTTTGGGAGTGGAGCATGTGGCAGCGAAGTTCGTTCCAAAAATTGCTGAATTTTAACCAAATAAACTATCGCATGTGAATTGCTCAGGACTTGTTAAATGACGTCAACGGAGATTCAGATTTGCTTGAAAGTGCATCAAAAGTGTGCATATACGAACTGCTTCGAGAATTCGGAAAATGCTGGCACAAGTGTATTATATCTGAGGGGGCCTACTTTGAAGGGGGCAAAATATAAATTGATGAATTAATAATTTTTTTTTGGAAAAATGAAAATTCTACTTATTTTTCTAATATAAACATTTGTACAAATTTTTCGAATTTCCTATTCTAGAGCTATGTATAGTTGTGAGAAGAACCCAAACCCGTAGTAATAAATAATAAACTCAGTAGAAATCAGACAAAAGTCATTTTCTTTTTTCTATATTCGATATGAATTTCTACAATAATGTCATCAATCGAACACGATTTTTTTTTCAATTTTCAATTCATAATTATTATGTTCCATAGTCTTATTCAATGAAATAGATACCCGATAAAATGTTATTATTCTCTGTATGTTCAAGTTCAATTTTTTGCTTAGAACATGTAGTGTGAGTATCTATATGTGTTCTGAATTATAAATTTTATTTGTAGTTCCGGACTTGTACCCGAACCATAGCGGACACTCCACTTCTCCGAATCTACCGATGTCCGACGTCAAGTGGGAACACCCTCTTCCACACAACCCTTACGCAGCTCATCCAATCTACTCCACCCCCAACTTGATGCCGATGTCACAAAATATGACGCCGGCCACTAGCTTATCTTCGCCTACGGTAACAACCAACACGCTTCAACCTTTGTCCCAGCCAACTGAGATGGCAGAATATAAAGATAGAAACGACAATAACTTACAGCAGTCCCCTAGTCCTCTAGGGCAAGCAGGATTCGGAAACATGGCGCCAAATTCCTCTAGTCTGACAATGCTGGGTGGAAATAATGGTGAGTATTGTTCTGATCGAAGTGTAGAAGTTATACTTCAAAATGGCGTTGTGAAGATTTCAACTTTAAACACTTGAAACTGGGAGGGCTCTGAGGATATGTGGGAAACAGTAGTAACAATCAACAATTTCATATATAATCCAAAATTGTTCATAATCCAGAATGTTACGAGAGTATTAATGTTACCTACCTCTTCAATGAATCCAATCTCTTGCAGAATAGAGCAATGATATCGCTGCAATGGCACGGCAGCTCTAACTTTCTGATCGATCCATTTTATAGAAGTGGGGCCTCCGGGTATTTTTTTGTCAATATCAGGTCCTTGTCAAGATTAGAGGTTATGCAGTTTTTTGGCGAAGTGTTAGTTCTCTTATTCAATGCCACTTTTATTTTATTCAATCAAGATCGTTTTCTTGAATTTTCCCCTGCATGTGGCTTGTGACTGAGAAGCTGTCGAAAAAAAGGAGTTAGCTCTACCACCTGTGAAAACACTCGGTTTCATTACCTTCCGTATTCAGTTACACTAATTCGCACTGCTTTATATGTCATTTAAAATTACGAATTTTGTTTATGTAAGAAATAAAAGTGTCAGAAAAGCCAAAGGAAAAGAATGGAGTTTTTAGGTTAGGGCATATAAGAAAGTGTTTTCAATAGATTTATTTCACACCAGAGGCTGCAAATTCTACTTTTTAAGACATGTAGGTAATATATTTTCAACTTTTAATGGATTGTTGTCGTTCCATATTCCAAAGAGATAGAAAGAGCTCCAAAGCAAGTAAGCACCAACCAACATGTTTTATGTTTTATCAGTAAGTCAAACATGTTCTTAAAATATCTGAGGTTCTGTTTTAAATTTACTACCCCAGAAGGTCCCCCATTCCCCTCTAGAGTCAAGTTTTCTATGTGTTATATGAAGCCGCTCATAGAGTTTTTCTTCTCCTGTTCATACTTGTGATCAATTCCTTTCCCACGGGTACATCCGAGTGCCTCCCTTACCAATATCTGATGAGAACCAGGTACCTACAATCCTTCGGTAATCTCGGTCTTGGTATTGTCACAATTATTTTTACAGACTATCATCATATGCTTTGCTCTGTGAACAGAGATAAAAGAAGCGGAAGAGATAGGTCACATTTTCGCAACAAAATCGCAAGAAACCTTGAAATTTACGAAGCAAAGATTCTGGTTAGGTCAGTTCAAATTTGTCATCAAGTGAAAGTCAATTTTTGCGATATTTAGGTAAGAATCGAATGCAACTGAAAGAAAAATAAATGTAACGCTTTAAGTTTTTGTTTCGGTCTGGTAACTGTCTAATATTTTCGCCTGACTGGCCACATTTTTTCTGTCACTAATGGTCGTAACTGAGATGTTGTATAATGCTCAGAGTTTTTCCATTGGCGGTCTTCCGAAGAGAGACGACAGATCATTTACGTCATAAAGTTTCTCTGAACATTTCAAACTCTTTTTTCGTAATCATTGTTCATTGAATACCTACCATTTTAATTATTTAAATTGAAAGTGATTCCCAGAATTTAAATCAAATAATACAGCGCTCATTATGCAAGACGCTTTGATGCACATCCTTATATACGAGTACATTTGAAATTACTGATCCATGCGTATCAATTGATTTGAACAAACGAAGCAAAAATTAACAAACCCCGTGCTGACCACATGATATACAACCTGTTTTTGTAAAGATCCTAAAACTACTACCTCGAAAAATGCTCTACCGTTTCTCTTTCAAATAATAGAGTAGAAAAACTTTTCATGCTGTTTCGTGTTTGTTATGATTTGATATAAACCAATTTTCAACGCAACCCTTCTTTCTCTGAATTGAAACATCAACTTATTTTCGTATAAAAACTGAAACTCTGGCGCAGAATAAATTCAAGAAATAGAAAAAGTGCTTGATGTTGGATAGGGTAGGGAGGGGGAATTGCGGTCACTTAAGGAAAACATGGTATATTTTTTATATTATTCATTATAATTCAAAATTAATAAAAGTAACAAAGTCTTCAGTTATCAAGTAATCAACAATTCAACAACAAAAGCATATATATTCGACCTACTAATAGTACTAGAAGTAAAAAAACATTTAAAAAAAATACATTCTTGAGCGGCATTGCCCCTGACTTTGGGTAATATCGCTCAGGAAACGAGGTAATACGATCAACCTTATATTTTATTTTTGGACACATAAATCACACATATAACCATCTGGCGAATCCCATCCTGAATATATAGCATGAGCCCACAGTCCGCAGATGGTGCAGCGATACCACAACACGTTATTTTTTCCAAATTCTTCATCATCCACATTCATTTCGTCATCACTGTCAACGTCGCATAGGTGCTCTTCATCTTCACTCTCTGAAGAACTTTCTTGTCAAATTTTTTCTTCCAAAATTTGTTTTTCAAATGTTTGTTCTTTTCTTTGGCAACTTTTTTTGATCTTCATTAATCATCTTTTGCAATCTGATTGAGTTTCGCATTTTTTTCTTTTCTTTATCCTCTAAAATAATTTTCACAGGAGTCGCAGTTATTATGGTAGCATGTTGTTTTCGCTTTCTTCAACCTGGCTTAGAAGATGGTGCAATAGTTGGCAGCAAAGGATACCGGAGTTCTTTGCACATCAACAAGTTCTTGGTTACAAGCAACTGTCAAAAAAGGATCAGAGGATTGATCCTTATTTGATGGTCCTGCCAAAGGAGATGTATGTCCTGGTATAGCCAGACCATCAGACTGCGCATCTTCAAAATTCTGAACATTTGGGTCTAGGTTTTTAGCGATTTGTTCCGGTTCTTGTTCCATCAGCGACGCTGCCAAGAAAACTTGATCAGTGAAAACATTCGGGCTCAATGGGTAAATTCCCGTGGCTCGAATTCGATCGCAGTTTTAGCAGTTTAAGGTCTTATTTGGTCCAAACCGCTTTAGCGGTGGTCCTGTGACGATTTATTGGCATATCTACAACGATAAAAATATAAATACTAAGGAGTAATGGCGCTCAGATGATCGATATAACACCATACGGTCGTTTTGTAATAAATTTGAAATAAAAAAAACATACATAATTTTTGAAAATTGATTGATCATAAAATAGAATAGTTTTATTGTCAGAATAGTAAAATTGATAATTAAATAAGCATAAGTTTCGGACTTACCGACAAAAAACACCTGATCAGAAATTCGATCAGCGCAACCGCAATTGAAAAAACACACTTTGCTATCCTAAGACGGGAGCTGACTTTCTTTTTGCAACTGTCTGTTTCATCACCTCGCGCTTCATTCAACGTGGTGTGTTGCTGCTTTCCATTTCAATAGAATTACAGAAGTGGGCGCCATTACCCACTGAGCTATTCCCCCTTCCTCCCCTACACCGTGAAGGGCGGCACTGACATTCATGCCGCTATCATGACCATCAGTAATGACCAATTTGTCCCTCTGACAAACATCAGTCTCCAAAGGGTAAGGGAGCCAGGCTCCAACCTGTCCGAAACCAAGATGGCTGTCGCGAATGGGAAAAAGTGTTTTCCGTATAATTTAATGTTCATATGAAAACAGTTGTTTCGAGAGGGATTTTTCTTGCAGTTTGTATCTGAAATCAACTTCCATGCATGATCTACAAATCTTTGTTGAAAGTTTGGTTTAAACTTAATTGCTATTTTCATTCGACAATTTTACACATTTTTTGTATGAAGATAGGGAACTAGAAAGCCAAAACCATTTCTTTCCCAAAAAGTTATCTCTCCTAAAACTATATCTCTTTTAATGTTTCTACTCATTTTGTACAATTTATTTATTTTTAATTTTTCAAATTTAATTTCAACCCATACATTTATTTAAACATTTATTTGATTCATTCATTCAAAGTCCAACCTCTGGTAATTTTTAGATTCGGAAGACCCACCAGGAAGAATTAACAGTGTATAGACTTTGTGAAATTAGCTTCTTTTATGTTATGAATTCAATAGACAATATACCATTTTTCTAACCAAGGCCACATCTGATAATTGGTGGAGGAGCTGGTGTTATCCGCCAAAAACAATAAATGTATCAAAAAAAGGTTGCGACTATTCTCCCACAATGCGGTTCGATTTCGACAATACTAATAAAAATTTTAATAAGTGACACTCCTCATTATCAAATTCAACTTTAGTTGTGAACGTGTGAAAAATTAGGTGTGTCGCCATGAAAAAGCTGTGGCCTAACTTTTGTACATAAAGAGAACTCTCTGCTTTCCAATCCACCTCAAATCTCCAACGTGAAAGTTCGTCCAGATGAATATATTAGAATATCACTCAACGATAGCTATTTCTCGTGAAAATAAAGTTAATTGTAAATTATTCGAAAGAGTAATGACAATTTTTCGCGATAAGAATGCTATAGTTTTTGAATGACTCACAACAGAAATATTTCAAAATGAAATTCATTAGTGAAGGATATCTCGATTTCATAACAAAAACAACCTCAAAAATATTCCAAATATTGCCTGTTTTTTGAACTTACTCATTCCAGTTTCTAACGGTTTGAATATCAATTGGTTGAAGAAAAAAAACTGCCATAAATATGTGTTGAACTGGTATTAAAGCTAAGAGGCCAATCAACTGCTTCACTAAGCAGCTTACAAATTAGTGTGATTTAAGCTATTTGAGTTTGAAACTACTTTATTTTATTACTAAGTGATGAATTTTTGAAAAATGACAACTCCTTGCTACATTACAAATTTGTAATGGGGTACACTCATTTCCACTTCATGAGTTCATGTTTTCATTTTTGTTTTTCATTAGCATATCCAAACAGCTCAATTCAAGACCTATAACTGTCACCTTTATGTACGTTATGCAGAAATTTTCGACCTGACCAGCTCAAATATTTTTTTTGAGAAGGGTTTTCTTCGGTATTTGTTTTGTTTCATAATGATTTTCATTATGTGCATAAAATAATCAGGTGCAATTACAGTACAAAATGAAAATTTGAATTTTCGGCTCCGAAATAAAAATATTTGAAAAATATTCGACAATTTCTAGATCATTTAGAAACGTCTGGTATCGCTGAATTTTCAGAATGCTGGTAACATACAGTGTGTGAAAGCCAAATGGAATAAATTCATTATTTCGGTTATTGAAAATATGTCCGGAAACACGTCAAATGTAAACTATAATTTTACATACTTCAACGGAAAAATGCTACCCCTACCTTAAAATCCCGTCGAATGACAGATAGAACCCCTAATTTTTTTAACAGAAAGTATGGGCTTGTTATATATCGTTTCAAAGGTCTCTTCATTCTCTATTTGAAAATGTTATTGCTTTCAAGTTTATTGCAACAATCAAGATAAAGTAAGTTAAAATCATCTGGTTGCCATAATTCGATGAAATACACTCAAAACTTATTGCAATATACTCAAAACTTATGTCATTTTGATGTATTGATAATAAGGAAGTGAGCGAAAACCACAGCAACGTTCTAATTTCTGTGGCAACGTTAGTTTGAAATGCCTTGTCAACTTGTTCTGTATACTATAACATTAGTTGTCAGTATTTTAATTCAAGTACAAAGTTTGTTAATTCTAAGTCTGACAAATCGTTAGAGTAACGGAAATGCATAAAATAACAGTTTTAGCACGAATAAGCACGATGGCTTATCCAAACAGCACTGAATGATAATGAATCATGAATATTTAGATTCTAGGCTCAGGCTTCATCTAATTGCCTTGAAGTGCAGTAAAAATTTGAGTGAAATGTAGAGACCGAATCGTGTTAGGACCTGTCATGTTGATATTTGCAACGGAGTAGTTTTGAGGAGCCTCGTTTACCTTTGATACTCAAGTGAGCCTTCTTTTCGTGCCATATCTGACGTTTCCATGAGCGCCTCTAATTACTATGTTATGTTGATGATTAATTTTATGATGGTTCTTCATTAATACAGTCCGTACATGAAATCATTATTATCATTATGTAACAAATGAAAAATATCCGGAAATTATCATCATCACAACTTATTTCCCACGTGTAAATACACAATTTATTTTTCTACAGTAGATTAAACTTTTATTCACCAAGCCTTGAAAATAGCTGTTTCAAAATAATTATTATAATGGTTCTGTTTCTGAGAATTATAAATTCTCTGAGTGCAGTAATCGATTGCAAGTGTCAATAACAGTCACTAGGAAGTAATCAAAATAAATCACTGCTCTGTTCATTGGGCCAGTGAGATGAATAGTGTCGATGACTGTATAATATTTTCAGCAAGGACATTTTTTGTAAATATAATTATTAGTTTCAAAATATCAAGTTGATTTATGATGATGATGGCCCCTTCAGGGTAAACATAATCACTAAAATATTCATTTAATCAACATCAAATGCATCTGAGATATAATCTCAAACGAAAAAAAGTCAAATGCAGACGTTGAAAAAACTCACATTTCGATAGAGAAGGTCATAGCTAATACATAATTGCATGGATTTGTGCATAGTAACCAGAAATGTGAAAGTCAAGGTCTTCATCAGATTCATTTGATGTGTTTATTCGCTAATAAATTGCAGTTTACAGCTCGATATGAGTTAGGTTGGGGCACCTATAGTCCGCAAAAACTGTACGATTGCCATAGTAGTGGCGTCAACAAATATATGAAAGAGGCACTCGTTGGGAGTCCTCAGAAATAGCCCTGATTTTGACGATTCTTTTTAATTTTTTTATTATTTGAAATCAGGAACTTTTCAAAGCGGCGACAAAATTATTATTCACTATTTACTTCAACTGATCATTTATATCAAAGACTAGTTCTTCACCCGCGTAGAATTTGGTTTGTCAGATTGAGTTTCGTGACAGACCATTTTAAACAAATAGGTAGTTACTTTTTGTATCAACCCAAAATTTCAGGTTTCCAACTCCAAAACTGGCGTAATTCTTTACAATATTTGAACCCATATTCTTCCCCCTTGGGGATGGAAATTTCTAATTCCCTTACTTAATGCTTAGTTACACTATACAAACAACCTACTTGCAGATTTCAAGATTCTAGGTTCAGTAGATTCGGCTGTACGTTAATATGAGAGTGACAGTCAACCAATTGGTTTCCACTTATACAATATTGAATAGCACCAGCAAAAAAAACTGAAAGGATTAAAGCCGGAATTGAGCTGGAATTATATTATTGTGTTGTGGTGTGTTGTGATGCTCTCTGACGTGACGCCGAGTGTGCATACTATTCTGTCGTGTCGGAGCGCGCTCTGACGTTATTTCGAGCCAACACAGTGCATGGCCTTTGGAGTAAACGCATGCGAGCATCTACAATTTTTCCCCGATTCAGATAGTGATATTCAAGAAAACCTTGCGTGTCTGCTAATGTTAAATTCACTTCAAAAGAAAAGAAAGAAGAGAAAATATTGGGTTCATCCAGTAAATGATCGGAGAGGTAGTCGAAGCGAATATCATTCACTAGTGAAAGAACTAGAGTATGACGAAGAAAGATTTCATCAATATTTCAGGATGTCAAAAAATCAATTTGAGATATTACATTCAATGGTAGAAAATGATATTAAAAAAATGCAAACACAATATCTTCCCATGCTGCATTTCTTAGGTGATCCTTGTATTCTTTACATTTTGGATTATACAACACTTCGTATTTTCTTACCAGTTCAATAAGTTTGTCCGGCATCTTGTGCACCAATAATAATTGCAAACGACTATTCATCTAGCTAGTTAATGCGTCAGATTAGAAAGGTACTAGTGTGGAGTGTTGTGACGCGTCATAACCCCACCATCGTTCTGACGCCGATCGGTCGATTCCTGATTGGCGCGGCGTCAGAACGATGGTGGTGTTATGACGTGACAAAGCAATCCACACCAGTATGTATAGTCGTTTTCATTTATTTGTGCACAAGATGTTGGACGAACTTATTGAACTTGATAGAAAATACTGGTCTGCAGTTTTCCAATATAATTTTCTAGCATATAATGTAATATCTCAAATTGATTTTTTGACATCCTGAAATATTGATGAAATCTTTCTTCATCACTTGTAAATGATATTCGCTTCGACTACCTCGCAGATTATTTACTGGATGAACTCAATATTGTCTCTTCTCTTTTTAAGTGAACTTTACATTTGCAGACACGCAAGGTTTTCTTCAATATCACTATCCGAATCGAAAGAAAACATTGTAGATGCTCGCATGCGTTTACTCCAAAGGCCAACACTGTATCGACTCGAAATAACATCAGAGCGCGCCCCGACACGACGGAGAGCATCACAACACACCACAACATAATAATAATTATTATTTCTTTGCGCAATCGAGACATGGTTGAACAATACGGGTTTCAAATTGAGCCCAGAAAAGATAAAATGCATCCTTTTCACCAGAAAGAACAACATCACTGCACCAAAACTGACGGTCTGTAATCAGAATATTCAAATAATTGAACACATCCGGTATCTTGGTATGACGTTCGATAGTAAACTCAACTGGTATGCTCACTTAATTAAACTGAAAACATCTTGTCAAAGTGGCATTAATTTACTGCGGATGTTATCCAATCAAAACTGGGGTTCCGATAACCAAACCCTTTTACCTCCTGTATCGAGCTTCGGTAAGGACCAACATCGACTATGGGTCCATAGTATATGCGTCAGCAAGCAAAGCTGCCCTTGAAATTATAGATACTGTTCACAATACAGCAATAAGACTAGCTCTTGGAGCATACAGAACTACTCCCTCAGAAAGCCTATACTGTGGATTGGGTGAACCATAATTACACATGAGAAGAAAATACCTGAGTTTGGCGTACGCATCTTCAGTTTCATCTAATAATTGTCACCTGACGTACGACTACACGTTTTAACCGGGTTTTTGAGAAGAGAAAAAGAATAACGTTACCTTTCTATCAAAGGATCAATCAATACATTTCGGAATTGAACATAGCCTTCCATAAAACTCTCCCCATCAATTACTCCGACCCTCCGCCTTGGCTCCTGGTT
>WOGM01001320.1:0-10171 GCA_015342125.1 Leptinotarsa haldemani | reverse complement strand
TCTTGTATATTATAGATGTTACCATATCTTCAATAATAATTACAGTAAATTCAAATAAATGGATAAATAAATAAGTGAGTGATGGTGTTCAGCCCTTGGGAAACGCTTAAGCACAACTTGTGTACCGTGTTTTCCCAGATCTGGACACAACTATGAAAGTAAGTGAGAAAAAACACTGTTCATTTCTGTTCATAAGAAATGAAACTTTATTATTAAAAGAAATTAATAAAAAGGAATGATCAACTCGTAGCCTGATGAAAATTTATTGAATATGATTCGAGACGAAAAATAGTTACTGTTTGGATTCATTCAATTGAAATTGCGTGGGGACATTTTAGAAACATATTTGTTTCTCAGACGATCACCGTCCACCATTTTTTGAAAAAACAATTACTTGAGATACCTACTTGAATACAACAGAAAAGTTACCGGTAGTAAAAATTGCCATCAATACACCAAGTTGCTTTAATGATGTTTAGATATTCATATTTTTTTGGAGATTTAACCAAATATTTTATTTCTGCAATCAGAATGATTTATAGTCAGTTTCACCATTTTCGAAAATTCTTTCTGAATGAATTACATGATCCGGGTACAAAAGAGAAATGTCAATTTTGTTTTCATGACAATTTCAATAGAAAGATAATACAGTGATGGTTACATGATAAAACAATGTACAAACCTGTTTTTCTATATATTGTTTCAGATCTTCATCGTCCAATTTGGGAAGATTTGAGAGATGCATACTTGTAGTGAAGCCCATACGCCCTAAAAAACAAAATAAAAACACTTCAATAAAAATCAGATATTTGGGAACTGTATAACAATATTGGAAACAAGATGGATAAAATCATTGATTTATTGGTTCTCTACAAGATAATATCCTTCTATATTTTCGAAGGAATAATCGAAAACAATTGATGTGTTTGGATAGGGGGAAAAGAAGGTTAAATTCAAAACAGTTTTCCATAAACTGTTTCATATAAGGGGGATAAACAGAAATGTGAATAACTGACATGTCAGCAATCCATGTACTTGATATGTTAAAAATGTACTTTAAAAACGTTATGTTATTTTTTGTTTTGTATCGGACTGGTTGAATAATAACGCCAAGGTTTGAACACTTGTTGACTTTAATATAATAATAAATATTTTTGGAACAATCAATATATACATCCAATGGAGGCCATTCAGTACTCCCCGGCACGCAATATTCATTGACCGGTTTAGGGACGACCACCGAAGTGCGACGTTGTCAACTCAATTGTGAATACCAAATGTAAAATATGTACGGTTCGTACTAAAATATATCAATATAATATCCATTACCTTACGCATGATAATGAATTTGTAACTATACCCTGTGTCCTATAACCAAAACCTTCGCCAAAATCACCAATATACACTCTTATCACTATTGAAATTAACGGTCGTTCATATAAGACAGTTACGTGAAAGTAACGTAACTTTTTAGAGGTCTCCATAAAGCTAGGCAACATGATGATTTACGATATTGGAACCAATGTAAGGTATAAACACGATTCAAGAATGATGAATATGAAAGTGTAAACACCATTCTGAAATGTACCCTAAACCTTCGCCAAAAATTTAATGCAATTTGATTTTCCAAATCATCAATGCTAACGACAGTAGTATGGAGCATGAACTCAAAATTTTATTGAGTAGTACGACCGATGACCTTTTTTGATTTACATGATTCTGCTCTTTTTGAGCTCCAGAATGCCTTTGACAGAGTTGATCAGTTTCTACTGAATGTAGAACTAATTTTTTTATAGAAACCCATTCAAAAGTGTAACGTGGCTCGCAATTAAAGAATGAAGATTTTTAAAGAAAATACTATTGATTTGAAATTGAAGTGCAATTGAATGTTGAAAAACCAATTTGCAGAATTTTGAATTAATTTTCGATCACATCATTTAAAAAAATTAGAATTATCACTAAAAACTCGAGAACATTTTAAATGACGAATCCATGAACATAAACGGAATATGATGAGCGTAAAATTTCAATTTCAAGAATTAGAAACCATACAATTACTCTCTTTTCTTTGCGTCACACAGACTTTCTTTGAGTTTATCTAAGTCTGTGACGGATGAACAATTTCCGCCAAGGAGAAAGCACAATTATCAGTGGACCATCGAGTTGATATTCGGGCTGATAAAATAAAATAGACTCCGGGTGTGATCTATTTTGGCGGGGAACTGAGAAGGATGGATAACATTTCATTCAGAGTGGGCATTATTGGGGTTTATCTGTCACGCCTTCGACATGTCGGCGATTCAATTTGTTGAATCCGAATTTCCAGACAATATGGTTGATACAAATATTTGGAGTTTGCGAAGAAATCATTTTCGTTTTCGCGTCAAAATTATATTCAGAATATATGAAACAATCTGGAGAAGTTTTCGGTGATCCATTTGTTTATAATAATTTTATCACTAACTTGAGTTAAAGGGGTTATATTTTTAGGAGTGATTAATTTTTTGGAAAGAAAGGTTTTGGCTTTCTACTACTCCATCTCGATACTAACTAACGACTCTTATGCAGATAGTAGATGATGAAACTGAAACATCTAGCATTAAAACATTTTCGAAACATAACATCAAGGGGTCTCAAGCTGAGATCATCCACAGGAAGAAACACCGGTTTAAGAGGAAATTCAAAGACGTTGCATACATGTTGGTTTGGAGGTGACTGACAATGTTTCATGATGAATTTCATTACTTCGGACTTCCGTCTTCTGATATTATATAAAATGGTTTGAAATTCTTGAAAGAACTAATAAAAAATTAAAAATGAATAGCGGAAAATAATAATTTCAAATCATATTGTACAAGGAAAAACCGATCTAGTAAAATCCATATGGATATGATAGTTTTAGGACAAAAAAACAGAATGAAGATGAATGGGCCATACAAATAAATAGAATAATATAATTCTAACTCTGGCATACTATGAATATAATGAAAACACCTTTTCCCATCCGTCGTCAGGATATGGCTTTCATTAGAGAATTTTCTCTGTTATTTCATGCTGCGAAATATTTTCTTTGCTTCAACTAGTGAAGAGAATAAAATTACTTCAGAGAAAAAAACAGACGTTCCGGATGCAACATTTCGACATTTACAAAGCATATTTGAGAAATTGAACAAAAAACAAAGATACAAAAAAATATAATTTTTTTTTACAGGATTATTTAAAAAATCCCCAACACTATATTTTCTCCGACTCAAAAAAGATTGTGAAAATGTTGAGAATGAATACGGATCATCCCAAAATCTGGTAGCAATTGAAAGAATAATAATGTTATTATTTATACGATGCATTTTCTAACTGAAAATGATAAGTTCAACCTAGGATATTATATTGATGGCTGGAAATTTGAAATTATTGTTTTTTAATATTACTTACCCTAAAATTAGGTTTGATTCAAATATAATAAAATACACATGATTTTTCGTGCCAGTAAAAATCATATCACTCACCTACAGAAGGTACATTTGAGGTGGTCATCTTGGGCTTATCCAAGCATTTACATGTTTTTTCTATACGACCATCCGATGGGCATGTTGTCCTGCATGCACTGCATTGAACTGAAATGAAAAGATCATATGAAATGTAATCAAAATAATTCGGGACATCCAATTCTTCGAAACAATCAACTATTGATACAATTAATCTGTCAAAATAGGTTAACTTTCAGAACAGAAGTATATTTCAGTTCAAATGCTAAAGAACAACTTCGAATATGGAGCACTGAATGATCACAATTGTTTTCAGTAGAAAAAAAAAGGTATTCTGAACTTAACAGAAACAAAGGACTGTCAGTCAAAAAACCAAATTTTTCAACTTCCAGATGTTTGAAGAATCAAATACAATCTTCCACTAGTAAATATTATTACTAGTTTTATTATAGTGTTCCAGTCACACTTCATGTGAGCAGTTTGTTATATCCGAATATACATGTATCCGGAATCAAGATTGAAAATTATAAAAGTTTTTCAAAACATTTTTTTTAATTATGTATTCTGTCTGTCACTGTCAGATCGTCACCAATTATTTCCAGAAGGTAAAGAGACAGAGGTTTGAAATCTGAATCAAAAATAATTGAGAGTAAAAAGCTTGATGTATATGAGCAGAAAATCATTACCTAGAAAACTTCAAAAATCAATTATTTCAAAAATAGGTCATTGACATTGCTGCTATCGCCATAATATCAAATGCAAATCACATTCAGTTTCTATCCCACAAGACTGGTCCGAATACGGGTGTTCGTCTGAAACCACAAAGGTTAATGGAAAAAACATACTGGATACACAGTCTAGTGGTAAGTAGGGTGATTTTAAACGCCATCACTATATTGTAATAACGCTATTGTTGAAACTAACCATCAAGAACAGTTTTCTCTCAACGTGTGGCTCGGAGTTATTGAGAATGATTCAATTAGGCCTCATTTTCTACCTCCTCGATTGAATGATGAGGCACACGTTCAATTTTTAGGAGAAATGCATCCAGTACTGCTGGAGGAGGTTCCTCTGAGCGTCAGAAAGGAAATGTTTTTTATGTATGATGGAGCTCCTGCCCATTTTAGTCAAGTAGCACGTCAGTATTTAACTGAAACATATACAAATTTCTCTATTTGGGGCCATTTACAGCATTTGTTTTATCGTACTCCTGTTCACGATATAGAGGACTTAAGAAACCGCATCATTGATGCGTGCAGGGTGATCAGAGAGACTCCAGGAATATTTGAGCGAATACGTGGCTCAATGCGCCGACGTCTAGACGCATGCGTAATGTCTGAAGGTAGATATATTGAGCATTTACTATGATTTCTACATGTTGGGTGTTTTGTTATTAATAAATTAGTTTTATCTATTCTCTTCAATAGTTTAATGCAGGTACTAACTGCAAAATAACAATAAATCCAATTCGCATTTATGACGATGTATCACTGTAGTTGTTCATAAAATATTTTTCTGCTGCAAACTGGTTCATTTTGGGCAAAAAACCCAAGAGACATTTTTTGTTTAGAAGAAATAAATTTTTGAATGGTAAACAAATAATAACACAAAAATTTATATTGGAAATAAATTTTAAGAGGTTGCGTTTTCCACCCCTTACAGCCATGGGGTAAACCAAATAAATTACTGGCTAAGTGTCTTTTTGGTAGTACAAAACGTCAGGTTGATTTCGATAGTGTAACTTTCACAGTGCTTGTGAAAAAAATTGTTATATACAAATTTGATGTACCCCCTTTAAGGGGCTATATCTCAACAAGGGATGCTCCAATGAAGTTTCTTTATATGAAAGATCCTTTTTTTTCGATGAGGAATCACCTCCTTGGATGTTTTACACTTATTCAGTTACACCCTGTATAATCAAACAATACATTTTTAACGAATTATTTCGAAAAACTTGTATGAAGAAGTTGTTTTACAGTTAAAACACACTTTGACTTAATTAGTTTTCTGAATAGAAAATTTTTTTAAATTCAAATTATAGTTTGGAAATGCAAGCAGAATCGAAATGAATAATTTTCCATTTCCAAAAAGGCAAATTGACAGTCGAAGATTTGTTTCATGGCTCAACAAATGGATATTTATTTTTGCTCGTAATTATCTATTTTGAGGAACCGTTTTTTTGAAAATCAAATATCATCGCTGCTATTTAGTATTCCCAAATAACATTATATTTCATCAATATTTTCATACATTCATCTGATAAACCAAATCAGCTGTCATAAATAAACGAAATAATTATCACATTTCACTTTTCTGAGTGATAAAAAATTTAATTCGAATAACATTCAATGCTGAACATTTTTCGAATTATCCATTCCATCTTTTTTTTTTTGTAAAAGGATATATGGTTATTTTTATTCAATCCTTCGCTATTGAATGAATAAAGTGGGAAAATTAATTCATTATTAAATTCGAAAAACACTACATTGATATTTTTTTCCAATTTTTGTTTATCTGGTCATCAAAAAATTTCATTTCGAAAACACGCTTGCACAGAAGCGCTTTCGTTCATCAAATATTCATTATTGCTCGGAAATATCAACATTAACAAACCATTTTTCCAAAATAACGATTTTCACTGCTATTTTTTATTTTGAAAAATGCATTATTTTTCATAATTCGTTCATTCATCTTCACAAACGTCACTCTGTTTCCGACTAATAAAAAATATTCAAGAATGATGATGGAGAGATCAATTAGCATTATTATTCCTTTAAAAAATACTGCTTTCTTCTCGCAACTTCTTTACCATGGATGGCGCGTAACTATAAGTTATCAATGAACACTATATGTCTATGGATTCTCCAGTTTCCACAATGAACGATAAAACTATATATTTTGATGCTTTCAATAATAAATAAAAAACATCTCGCCTGAGAGTGAAATCAGCGTATTACTTACAATGAATATGGTGAAGGCCATTTCTTGAAGGGCACTTATACAACCCAGGAAGGAAACAATCATGACCAGTATAGCTGAGAAAATCAAGATGTAGACTCCACTGTAGAAAATTTCTGCGTTCAATTTTTGGAGCCATTCTTGAATACCAGGTTCAAATCTCAACCATAAGCATAGGGCGAAAATGCACGCACCAATCATCTGCAAAAAAAATGTTTCATAGACAGAATGTAAGGGAATTTGTTTTTGATATCTTCATCCCAAATCTGAGTCTGGTATCAATATTAGCTTTGATTGATATGAATTCTAGCTCGTAAATGTAGTTATGTTATTGATGTCAACTATCAGTGTTTGGGGTTATTTCTCAAAATATCGAATGAAGTGTTTCGAAAAAGATTTTTAGAATTTCTCAGAAACAAAATTTCAAGTCCTTATGCATAATTTCAGGGGCAAAAAGATCATCACGATTTTTCTTTCTTTGAAAAATAAACCACTCTTGCAAACTACATAACACTCCTCGTTTTTTGACATTACTTTATTCGAGATACACTTTTTCAGATAGCACTAGGATGAATGCATTTTTTGTACATTACAAATAGGGTTACTGAAAATTGCTCACAAGTGATGTAAAGTTCATTTGATTTTGATATGATATGAGAAACTTCATGAAATATCTATTACTGAACAGATAGTTTGTGTCTGAAGGTAAAATATCATCAATATTGAGAAAATCTCTCAACTGGAAAGAGTCAGAATAGTTTGCCGTTGACAAAAAAATGGAATTTTGAACGCGTACAATTTTTATCCAAATTATGGGAGATGACCGTATGGCGGGAGTTTGCCATTTTTCGCTTGATGATGGGTTTCCATATGTTGTGTATTCTTACGCTGGCTTGGCTGTCTAGTTCCTTCTCGAGACCTCCCCTTGTAATACAGAGCCCATAAGCACGGTCTAATAGAGTCTTGATGATTCCTCTTTTAGTCGATTGATGGTGGTTGGATTAGTGGTTCAGATACTGTCCCGTATGAGTGGGTTTTCGGTATAGAGATGTTTCCCACTTAGTGTCGGCACTCTTCACCAAAACGTCTGAAATTGGCAATTCGTTGTGGATTTACTTCTCCATTGTGAAAGTGACGGAATGTCTCACGTTGTTGATGTTTTACAGAAAGGCGTCTAGTTCAGTATTCCCATGGTTCCATATTATCAAGGTGTCGTCAATATATCACAACCAGACTCGAAGTTTTTTGTGAGCTTGTTCATATATATGGAGTGGTTTGAAACTCTGGCCATTGAAAAAGCCCACACGAAACCTCGAGTCTGTTTGAGATATATTGACGACATCTTCATAATATGAAACCATGGAAATACTGAACTAGACGCCTTTCTGAAACACATCAACAGCGTGAGGCCTTCCATCACTTTCACAATTGAGAAGAATCCGTCACAACCGGTGCTTGCACTTCCCTATATCAGAGGATTATCGGAGAGGATATCGGAGAGGAATAATTGGTTTCAAGTACAACATCAGAACCTGCTTCAGATCCGGTAACACTATCCGTAGCAGCCTCACGGAAACCAGGCCTCCAAACGCGGAGTGCGATTCCAAGAATTGCATTTACCGGATACTGTGTGAGTGCAGAAAATCCTCTTTGGTGAAACTAAGAGGCCATTGAATGTTCGCATTGCCAAGCACAATAAACACACATCAGCACATCGAGTGATCCCAAGCGGAGATCTTACACAGAGAGAAACATTGGTTTAGGAGAAAATTCAAGGAAGCCGCATACATGTTGTTCAACAACGTATTCAGTCAAGCTAGCGTAGAGATACGCAACATATGGAAACCCATCATCAAGCGAAAAATGGCCAACTCCCGCCAAACGGTCATCTTCCACTGAACCAGTGAAGCGGAAAAAATGGAAAGCGGGGATAAGTGAAAGTACTCGAACGACTCATAAATAGTCATCTCTCGGAGGAATCAGTCCAGTCATCACCCGAAGACTATTGTAGATACTTACAATCGGAACGTCGTTAACTAACTTGGCATGGAATCTCTCAACTTTGTATTTTTATTTTCATTTGTATTTTTTTATTTTTTGTTCAATCGTTCTATTTTACAGGTAAACTGGCATATACCCCTTAAATTCTAACATATTTTTTGACGATGCGTTTCTTGCATCATACGTGACCGACATACCTAATTCAGCTTCAGAAAAATTAAAACGAGGAAAAAAAACCTAGAAAATTCGGTGTCAACAAAACAAAATATAAAAAAACTAAGTTCCAAGGCACATGATGAGTCCAGTGATTCCAGCGCCAACACATCTTTGCACGATGATTCCCCATTAACAAGCTCAGGCGATGAAATTAATCTATTGGAATTGAAAAACAAGAAGCAAGATAAAAATTATTATATTGTGTGTAATGGAGAGCATTCTTAGAGCAAAGTAGAATGGTACCAGTGTAAGACTTGTTGATTGGGCACATGAGTCTTGTGGCATTAAAGGTGTTACAAATTTAATTGTATCAAGATGCTCAAGAATATTGTAGGATTGTGATTTGAAACTGAAAAATAACTGTGTTTTTGATAGAAATAAGCAATGTTCAAGTTTGATTTGGTTTTTATAAGAGATACCTAAGTTATCAAGAGATTGTTATTGCATGCATCCTATACAATTCCTTTATGAATAAATGGCAATCATAACCACAAAAAATATGGAAAATAATAGGTACAAAATTAGGAAATTTTAAATTCAAATTACATTTTGAATGAGCGGCATGTGATCTTTTCTTCCCTGTGACATGACAATGATCTCTAACTTTGACTTCACCATCAATGAATGGTTTATTACATATACCACAAGTTCTGGCTGCAACAAATTGTTCTTCTTCTTCAAGAGTTTGTGCATCCATTGGTATAGGGTATCTGAGATGATTTNTTGTGCATCTATTGGTATAGGGTATCTGAGATGATTTTGATATATCTTTTTCAAATCATCTTCAATGCTACTCACAAATTTCTGAGCAGCATCTACGCCCCTATATGTAACAACATTTGACAAATCATCATTATATGAAGATTTTAGCAAATAAACAAATGAATATGGGGCATGTTTGAATGTTTTAATCGTGTATGAACTTTCGGGATTTGGCTCATTCACATGAATCGGTTCGAGTACTGATTCAAAATCAGCATATATCACAAACGGCACCCTCATTTGTCTCTCAAAGTTTTCAAACATTAATTTATTTTCCGCAACCATCATACCATATTTATTGATCTTGAAATTGGTGGTTGCCTTCGAACCGGATATATCAATATCAGGACAGACAATTCCGCTTTCTGCTTCGATAAGCTTCTTGGGGGTTAAAATGAAAAAAAAATAAGTATGTCTTGTCATAATCATGCCACTGGAATTACAAAGGCTGCTTCTCAAAAGTTTGGAATACTGTATTCCATCAAAAAAAGAATCATCCGCTTGATTGGAGACACGAACATTACTTGCAACCTTGATAGTCTGGAACATCGAAGAAAGGTTGGAGATTTGCCTCTCTTCTATAGATACTTTCAAGGGAAGTGTTCAAGTGACTTGGCACATTTGATTCCACCAAGAGCGGTATATATCAGAAATACGCGACGGACCGTGGCTGCTCATCGTTTTGAGGTTCAACTCAGTACACCTCGAACTTCACTGTTTAGGAACTCTTTCATTTCGAGAACTGCGTT
>WOGM01001319.1:0-10154 GCA_015342125.1 Leptinotarsa haldemani | reverse complement strand
AGGCAAGAAATGTTTATGACTGTACTCTTATTTTTATTGCCGTTCCAATTGGGAATGGATAGACTATACCTTCAATTGAAAATTGTCAGACTATAGTATATAATTCGTCAAACTATATGACACTACGAATATTCAACGAATAAATATAAAGAGATGTGATACTGAAGGGTTATTCGGAAAAGGTTTGAAAGGCTCCCTTTGTAGTATGTGTTTTTATACTGTTGAAGAATTTATTTCTTGTACATGCAAAATAACATTTTTGGACGTTTTTGACGACTTATATACATATTTGTCTAAAAGAAAATAAAGATTATTATTAATATTATCTTGAATCCATCTGTTATTAACCACTTTACGCTACAATTATTTACTCTTCTATGATATAGACCCCAATCACACTTACCTGGTCAAGGATATGGAATAAATTAGAATAACGTAGATTATTCTCGGAAGCAATAAACGAAAATTTTACTACACACTTCTTTAATCCAGAAATTCAACTGACTGTAGAGATCACACTGGTTCCATAAACATTTTATTTACAGTCACTTAAAACGAATAAAAAATTAATAATAAAATTAATTAAATAAAAATTCTAATATTTTACAAAACCGACTACCAGTCTATTTTTCAAACAGTGTATTTGTTTGATACTTTGTTAATAGTTCAATAATTACTGGAGAGATTATAACTTTCCTATGAAAAAACTTGGTGGTAATATTTTCTAATATTACAAAAAGTATTTAATTACAATTTGAACAACATGATACACTCAAATAAATACAATCTACTCTATTCAATATTAAATCATGTAAACAATTTTCTCTTGAAACCTAAGCAAATGATTTTAAAAAATGGATGCATTGTGTTAATGATTAAGTGAAGAAAAATATCAGCAAAATAAATTCATTCACCATTTTCTCAGTTTCTAAAATGCCATTGGGAAAATATCGCCAATGTATTTTGAAAAATCACATTATAAATAAGGATTGTATTAATCCGAACAAGTAGGTTATGGTCGACTATTGATTAGATTAAACATATCTGAATTCACTTGCTTCCCTCTCAATAATTGAAGAAACATCATACAGACATACAACTCACAGGTCAGTAAAATTTATATTTTTTTCAGTAAGTAGATTGCGCCTGGTCTAATATAAGGTACGTGAGAGGAAATTGAATGTAATACAGTTTTCTTGAATTGTTGTAACTTTTCTCAAAATATTATTTTCAAAAATGTATTTACCATCCTGTACTTTTCTTTACTTATTCTTCAAAATATACCTGAATCTCAACATTGTTTATGTTACTTAAAATAATTTACTTTCCTCTCAAATACGGGTTTAATTTTTTAGACAACTGTTCAGTTTAACTCGATCCCTGAAGTACTTTTTTCAATTTTCAGAATGGCTGAAGTCTGTTACATGACTATGAGAAATCTAGCAGAGTTTATTTCTTCTCGATTGATAGTTATATTGGTGATTTAATCATTTTTTTAACATCGGAATGTAATGTATTATGGCTTTCCTGATTATTCTTTCATTTATATTAGATATAAAAATTAGTTATGAAGGAGTAGAAGGTTGAAAACTTTTCTTGAAAATAAAATTCACAAAATTGCTGATTCAAACAAAAAGAAGTTTATACTTTGCTACCTACTTTGTGTTTATTAGAGAAAATATAAAAACTGAAATTAACGTTTTATAACTTTCGGCACTTTGGATTTTTCGCATGCTCAAACTTGTTAAGTTGCTCAAACCTAATGACTATCCCCGAAAAGTGATATTTTCAGACCACTGTAAGAATTTCCTCATAAACTCTATACTATACTATATTCTGAAAGTAAATCTATGTGACAAAGTATATTTTTACTTGCCCATTGACCAAATAATTTCAAATTCAAGAGTCCCACAAGTTTCCATAAAAATTAGTTTCAATATTCAGTCGTTAATCTTTCACAACAAAAGTTCCTGGGCTAAAAAAAATGTGTTATCTAAATAACTAAGCCAAATTAAAATATATTAACAAATAAACACATTTATCTGAAGTGAACGTTTTCACACGAGCCAGAGTAAAGCTTCTTTTCAATTTCCTAGCTGAACCTTCATGTATGTCCTCGAAAGTGTGATAGATGTGAACAGAAATTGCTTGCCAAACTCTAGTAAGTTACCTTTGAACAAGCGTTGTTTACATAATTTGTGAATACCATTATTCAAGAATTTTATATGGCAAAATATCTTGAAATAAAATATAGTTCAGTTTCCTTCACAAGTTTGAAGTGATTTGACTCACATTTCCCTGGGAAAAATGATAGACTTCTATCACATAGAAGGATATTGGTGTGATTTCAAACTTATTAAACATGTTGAATGCCTTCACACAATGACGAACTCATTTCTGAATGAGTGTAGAATTGCCCCCCCGAGATTCGTATATCTCAAACACGGAGCACCTTACAATTTGCTTATCCCTGCCAAAACTTTCCCAGTCACCAACAATTCATTATCAAATTTAGAATATTGCATTTTGCTTTGTTGAGTGAAACTTGGATTCTGACCGCTGTTATACTTTGGGATTCAATAGTTCTGATTATATTGTGATGAGTGAACCTTCAACACAGCAGTTACGGAATTACAGCCCAAATTAATCTTTATATATTATTTTCTTCAACGAAGAAGAAATTCAACAACTGATGCTAGAGTTTTTTTATGACGATTTTCACCAGCTGGAAAGCGAATACGCTACAGAGTGATACTCTGAATTATTAATTTTCTTTTTGTTATTGATGTTCTAACATTCTGTGAAAAGGAGACGTTGAGACCAAAAGAGGTCAAATAATGGAATTATTACAAAAATAATTCGAAACTAGTCTAAGAAAAAACACATCAACACACAAAAAATGTTCCTATTCGAAAGCAGTTTTTTTCAACAGACAAATTAATTCATATTCTTCTCTTCTTCTCATTGAAGAATATGTTACAAATAAAAGTTGAAATCTAGAAATTGATTCAAGTTTATTATTTTCTGTTCAAGTTTATTTTGAAAGTGCAATTGCATTTATAGCTATTATTGAAGAACTTCTTTAGGGTTTTACAGAATATTTGATTTGCGATTTTTTGAAGTGGAAACTAATTAAGATTCTAACGTATTCTAAAAACACTTTATTGTGAGATTTTCACTAGATGTCTAGTGAAAATCTCACAATAAAGTGTTTTTGGACTACGTTAGTTATGGATTTTCATCAAGTATCGGCCGATTCCATCATATCGTCAGTCCCAAAGCAAAACCACGAATGTGCAAGTTCTTCATTCTGAAAAAGTAAGGGTTGAATTTTCTACTAGTACTGTAAAATTTAAAAATAAGTCACATTGGCGGTTTTTTAGTTATTCAAATGACATATAAAGCTTTATTTTTCACATTCGTGCTTTTGTCACAGAAAACTTAACATAAAACAAAATTTAACTATGCATATAAGTGAAATTTTATGTTTTTTCACATTCGTGGTTTTGCCTTAGGACCGACGATATATAATTGAGATTCCATGATTGATAAGGAAAATCACAATTTTATTTGAATACATTATCTATAGGTAAAATATTTAGAATCAACATATTTAAATCAATTAAAAATGGAGCATTCATTTTTATCGACCTTCTTTGGATATTTCCACCTCCACAAAAAATGGCTTTCTTTCAATATTTACGACTATATTTTCGAAAGATTATTCAACTATGCCTGAATTTCATTTGAAAAAATCATTTCAGAACAATTCTAAGGATAAAAATAATACTACCTCCTTGATTAGTTTCAGTAAATTTTTTATCCAAATGCTGAAAAATTACAGATAAATAATATGCAATAAACTGACTCAATATAATGATTTAATTCTTCTATTGAAAACACATGTTTCGCTCACCAAGTTAGCATTATCAGGAGATGACTAAAACTACTTCTTACAGCTATGTTATTGTTTTTATATGCATCTAGATGTATCATTACCTTTCCACAAACTTGGATCGATATGTGGATGATGTATTTGCTATTTTCAAAGCAAATAAGAGTAAAGAAGCAAATTTTCGAGACTTGTCAAAACAACAAAACCACAAATATAAAATTCACATATGAAATTGAAACAAAGGGTAAACATTCTTGGATTTTCTAGGTATTAGAAACTCCCATAAGGGTTCAAGAACACTAGCTCTTTCAGATAAATATATCTAAAAGACCCTTCATTGCACACACCAAAAAATGCGTTGAGAGGCTAGTCACATTTCCTTTAAGCAAAGAAAGATATATCGAGGAAAAAGTTATCTCGGAACACAGCTGAAAGCAATGGATATCCTGCAAACATAGTCGATACGTTAATTAGGAAGAGAACATTCAGAGGCTGTCTTCGTAAATCCCCTACTTTTTAGAAAGCCGAAGAATGAAAATTCATAGTACTTCCATACGAACAAAATTGCACCAAAGGATTGGTTCAAAAGTTTGAAAAATTGAATATAAAGGTGGCTTTCAAAACTGCTCATATACTTCAAAGTGTTGAACAACCCAAAGATAAGACAACGAAAAAAGAAAAGTAGCGGATTCACAAAATAAGCTATGAGGATTACAATAAAAAGAAATATGGAACATGTTTCACATATTCGGTTTCATAGACCAGAGAAGTCCAGTGTTTCTGAACATGCCATAGAAAGCAGCCACAGAATAAGTGAGGAATGCTTTAAATTGTTGAGACCAGTACATGACAACAAGTTTAGAAATTGAAAATTTTGAAATGAGACCTATGAAGGATGATGCAAGTCTCATTCCTTTGTTCGCACTCTTACATAATTACAGGTAAACATTAGGTATCAGTAAATAACATTAGGAACAATAGAAAAGTAACTAAGAATGAATTTAATGACCCTCATTATGCAAGGTAATGATTCGTCTAGATGCATATAAAAACATTAACATAGATGTAAGAATTAGTTTTAGTCATCTCTTGATGATGCTAACTTGATTAGCAAAATGCATGTCGAGGGACAGCATTTTTGTTCCGGTTGTTGTCGACAGACTCATTTTAAGCCAGAGGTTCCAAGTTCTACTTATCAAGTATTGAATTTGTTTTATGTGTATCATTTTACACAGTTGGTTTTTAATCCATTAAGATTACATTTGCTCAACTATCAACAAACAGAATTGTGGGCGAAACATCAATTAAAAGTAACTTTAGAACACATTTTTATAATATACTTTGCTATATTTATATAAAGATATATCAATTAAATTACAATTTTTGGTGATTTGAACATACTTCTGAGTTTTTTACCATAAAGCAAGATTATATATAGTAACACAATGGTTACAATACTCCATAAAATTTATTTCTGGTTTTCAAAGACTCACATGAACCACTTTTCCAAATATTCAATGAAAGAAAACATAGAATTCTACTCACAAGGTAGTCCAAAGGATGCATTAATAGTAAAGTTAAAATTTTCAAGATACAGGTCTGATATAATAGGTTTATCCAGATTTGTTTTCATTTGTGAAAGAAATTATTACATAAAACAAAACAAATATCAGTGAAAATTTTTCATTTTTTTTTCAGTTTATTATGCAAAATCAATTGAAGAATCATGAATAAGTAATTTTTCAGATTGAAAAGCTGCAGAGTTTATGTTTCTGCTTCGAAGTTATGTTGCTAGTTAAAAAATTTTCTGAAATTGTTTTATGTTGGTAATCAAAACTGTTTAATTTTGGTTCACACTAAAATGTGAAAAAACACAAAACTGGCACCAAAAATTTTAGTTCAGTTCAACTCTATGAATAATGTCACAACAAATAAAAAATTACAGTCCATCCATGAATTATCACAAAGTTTCTAAAACATCTGGCCTACACCTAATTCAACATAAGTCAAAATGAAATATATGCTGAAAAAAATAAATAAAAATGATTTGATGTTGAAATTTGTTGACTATAAAAAGCTAAACGCAAAAACAGGGACTTATAAAATCAGCCAGATATCTCACAAACAATGTAAGGAAGTTATATTCAGTTTGATCAATGTAAAATAAAATAAAATTCAGACAACCATTGCAATTTTTAAAAATCCCTGATGAAAATTTATTTTTAACAAAACACAGAAATGTCTTCTGAAATAATTCAGCTCTCTTCATAATTGTACTTAAAAAAAAATTAATAACTGTCTTCACTATCATCTGGCATACCATTAAAATTAAGCGGTCCAAACCTCTGTCCAGAATTACTTTCAGACTGGTACTCATCTGGAGCAGGTGAAACAGGTGCATCATTATCTGTTGAACTCCTCGCAACAGAGGGATCGAAAGCTTCTTTTATTTGACTACTAGCTCCTTTTGGATCCAAATCCGTTGCCCAACTAAAGTGCATTAGAGCAAGGTCTGTATTCCCTAATTTTTTGTGAACTTTTCCTATTAAATAATAAACCAGAGATTCCTTTGGTACGATCTCTTTGAGTTCCTCCAGTTCCTTCAATGCTTCTGCGTGCCTACCCAAAGCGAAATAGATGGAGCCCCGGTGGAACTTGCAAAGAGGACTTTTAGAGTTGTTAGCTATGGCAGTGTTAAATGTGGCCAAAGCTTTTTCAGTCTCTTTGAGAGCGTGCTGAACAACGCCAATATGGCAGAGGATGACACAGCTTCTGGAGTTTATGGATAAAGCTTTGCAATAGTTCATCTCGGCTAGTTGATAACGTTCCTGAAAATAACAAAAAGGTGGGGTACAGTTCAAAATTTGATGTTTTTTTTCTGTTCAGACAAAAATGAAATAAATATTACATTAACAATATCTATCATTAAGGAAAACAATTCTCGAATAGGATGGGTAAGAGGTGTGATAAATAATTTGTACTTTGTGAACTCTGAAATCTACTCTAAGTAGTGAACAGTAGTAAGTGTAAGTTGTCATAATGTTGATATATATATAAGTATATGAGTATGTATGTGTCACTGTAAACATCGTCGTAGTGAGCTCTGCCTTTATTTGAAATTTAAAGTGGTATTCTTCAGCGTTATTTTCTGAACTGTATTTTGAGTAACATCCCGGTGAAGGACAGGTGAAATATATAAAGAAAGTTATCTGAAAGTTCATGTGAAACAAAGTTTGATTATTAAGTCGAATAGTCAATTGTATCTGAGCACAGTGTTGCCAGCTTACCAAAATCATGAGCGTAACTCGTTGAAACAGTATACCGACGGCTTCGAATATTATGGACGAAGCTACACTGGAAACGATAACCAGCAAACTGATTCCTAAATTCACTGCTAAAATAGAAGAGCAGCTGGGAAAACTCGGTAAGCAGTTCGAGAACTTGGAGAGTAAAATAAATAACATAGTGTCTAAATTACATGCTTTAGATAAGTTAGCTTTATCTAACCAGCAAAAAATAACCGTCATGAATAAAAAAAACTGACTTTCTGGAGCAGAGATTAAGAATGAACACGCCGAGAATAGTGGGAATGAAAGAGGAAAATAGTGAGAATATCCAAGCTAGGGTTCTCCTTTTATTCAGCGATTCATTCAAAATCAAATGTACATTGAGCGAAATCAATAATGTTTTCCGAATTGGAAAATCTGGAGACAAAGAGCAGAAGCCTAGAACAATAATAGTGGATTTTGTTTCAAATTGAAGAGTAACGAAATTTATAATAAATGAAAAAACAAGATAGTCTGATGGAATGGTCAAGAGGCATAATCACATCATAAACCGGTATCCTTCTATTTGTTGGCACACCGAAGCCCAATTATAGCTATTCAGCGACAGACTTGACAAAAATTTGGTGCTTGTGAGCTTCAAGGAGGGCGATGCAGTGTGGCTCTACCAACCTTAATAGCGGAAAATTAAAGGAATCATGACAAGGACCTTACTTGTTAATCAAAAAGATAAGATGATCGACTGCAACGACTCAAAATTTCTAGAACGTCGCGTCTGTTCAAAAATCGTTCCACCAGCTCCCAGAGCTCCACTGGATTATACAAGCATTACCGATACGTAGGAGAGATAGCTTAGTTTGGAAAGTGCAGTGCGAATTGAGCTGATGAGGTGATAGACATTTGGACATTATTCTGAAGTTCACTTAAGAGTTTTTTATTGTATTGTCAGTATAGAAATGAAATAAAGTTGGGTTTAAGTGTACAGTGTGGTTACTCATTGTTGAACATACAGGATAAAAAGTAACAATATTTTAAGGCAATTTTATTGATGATGTTACATAAATAACAGATTTTTTCAAATTTTGACTATCAAATATTGTTTATTTCGTTGCAGTGAATTTGCATTCTGTAACTGTATTTGCACATGTTTTTATTTGATATATTCAATGCCATCAATCAATCTAAAAGAATAAATATTATTATCACAATTACATTATTACTAAAAGATTCATTCAGCAAATAAGTAGAACAATAAAATAAAAAACGAAAATATGCACCTAAATGAAAACTAACTATTCAGTAACAAAAAAATGACGTTTTATTTTTGATGGCTTGTCTTAGGATTATTTTTGTTCAAAATTAAATATGTTTTTGGTTTCAGTCCGCGAATTTCATGAAAGATAAATTTTATCTTATGTCATTTACTGAACTGAAAATGTTTGACTCAATACATTTTGACAAATTAAAAGTCAGATTACTTACCTGTTTAGAATATATAGTGCCGATACCAAACCAAGCATTGTAATGCCTTGGATCCAGCCTTAAAGCATTCCTAAAACAGCTCATGGCTTTATCCAGCTCCTCTGTCGTAATATATTCGTGACCTAATAATGTATACGCATAAGGAAAGTTAGGATCTACCTGGACTGCTCTCTGGAAAAATTTAATTGCTGTGTCATGTTCCTTATGGAGAGAGAAACAGTTGCCGCTAACACACCAAGTTATAGGTGAGTTCTTGTCAGTATTAATCAAGTCTTGAGCTAAGGCAGAAAGAGCTACTTCTTTCTGTAAGTGCCAGAGGGCTGTGGAATAAATGTCCATATATTCAAGGCGAAAGGATTCCTTATCGTGCACTTCACCAAAGTACCTGATACTTGTTTCGTAATCAGATTGTTCGAAATACGCTAAACCTGTGTAAATGAATATTTATTAGTTCGTGTCAAAAATTGTACAGAGAACTGAATGTGACAGTACATGATTTCATTTTAAGGAATATTGCGGTACATAAGGTATATATTTGCTTTCTCTGCTTAATCAAAATATGTCAAGCAGAGACAACAAATAACTCTTACCGGGAATGACTCAAACATAAATAACATCAGTGAGAATAAAACGCTCAGATTGTACTCAAATGTGTAAATAAGTATTTTCAACATTATACAATGGATTAACAGATGATTCCTTCAGTATTTTTTAATTATTTAATTAGGAGATTTATCCAACTATAAATTAGTAGATATTCTGTTTGATTCTTGTTTTTATGTAGTTCACTTGAGGCAAGCAGTCTATGTATGATGAATTGTGTGTCTAAAGTGTTGTGAATTTGAGATTTAATGACAATCTTATTTCTGCTTCTATATAAAACTCCTACATACATCATAAAAGGGTTAAAATTTCAGTTCATAAACGAGGTCCAGCATGGTTTCTCATACCTGCCTTGGTTATGGTTTTCACAATTTTTTTACCATACAAATCACGGATATAATGCCTAACTTACACCCCACTGATGATATCACATATTATTTGACAAAGAGCCGTGCAACAAAACAGAAGAAGTAACAATAGAAGTATACTTGATAATTACCTCAATCGTTTTTGACAATTAGGTATCTTAGAATGAAGAACTGGTAAATTAAAATTATTGAGGTATTTACATGATGCGACTACAGTAACGAAGACAAGAGTTATATTTTACAGTTACATATTTAGGGTAATTATAGAAATGTAATGAAGATCATTGAGGTGAAAGGTCAACTTACTCAGGGAATTGTTAAAGTAATCACTAGGTCTTTGTGATCAGGATTTTAAACACCACCCTATACAGTGTCACACATAAAGTCCGTATGAAATGGGATTTTTTTTTTGTTCATCTCTTCCAGCAACTTTTGATATCTCCATTAGGTTGTACTTTAAAAATGATGCCAAATGACATGCATATGACCGATCAAGTGATTTTTCTTCCCTGTCAAATTTGA
>WOGM01001318.1:0-10167 GCA_015342125.1 Leptinotarsa haldemani | reverse complement strand
CTACTATGAATCAGAGAATAGTAGATGTTAAGTAAAACATCTTCATTACATATCCGCTTCATCTGCCTGAGAAGGAATATATGGGACGATATTTTTTTACATATATTATCGTCATGAACTGTACATGATTAATTTGCTTTAAATGTATTAGACGATATTATTATTATTAGAAGTGTTTTGCGTGTTAGGCGATTTTCTGGTATCGAAAAAATTGCTCAAAGAATTTGCATCAAATTTTGTGTAAAAAATTGAATTAAGTACTCAAAAACCCTTGAAATGTTGATAGTGACATATTGTATTATGTGTCAGAAAAATGTTTACTAATGGTACAAGCTTTTCACAGAAGGTCGAGAAGATGTGAATGATGACGCTTGCCTGGATTCCCCAGCACATCAAAAACTGATGAAAATGTTGAGAAAGTGAAGAAAATTGTTATAGAGAATCGTCGAATTACTATTAGCAAAGTTGCTAAGTATGTCGGTATTTTGGTTGGCTCATGCCACGCAATTTTTTCGGAAATTTTGGGCACAAAGCGTGTAGCAGCGAAGTTCGTTCCAAAATTGCTGAATTTTCACCAAAAAAACATCATGAGTATCGCCTAGGAAATGTTGAATGACGTCAACGGCGATCCAGATTTGATCAAAGCGTGATAACTGGTTACGAATCATTGTATAAAAACAATTCATGGCATTTGCATCACGATAACGCAACTGCCACAAACAACACCGTAATCATGCCTTAGCCACCTAATTCACCAAATTTAGCCCCCTGCGACTTTTTCTTATTCCTAAGATTGAAGAGACCCATGAGAGGACAGCGTTTTGCGACGATTGAGAAGATAGAATAGAATATGTTTATTTCATCACATTAACTACAAAAGTACAATAGTGACAAGTCAAACTGATAAACAAGAATAGCAATAATTGAACGATAGTTATTGTCTACTATATAAAATGATTTGAAATCCCTGAAACAACTAAAAAAGAAGAATTAAAAATGAATAGCTGAAAATAATAATTATACTGAGCAAAAAAACCTGAAATGAAATAATAGTGAACTAAAATAAAAGTAAAAAATAGAACAATTGAACAAAAAATAAATAAATAAAATTAAATAAATGAAACAGAAAATGAAAATAAAAAGTTGAGAGATTCCAAGCCACGTTAGTTCACGACGTTTCGATTGTTGTTAGTATCTACAATCGTCTTCGGGTGATGACATTTTATATAGTAGACAATGGAAGTCCGAACTAGTGAAATTCATCATAAAACATTGTCAATCACAGATAGTTATTGTGTTATACACGCTGATTACATCCAAAACAATTATTATGGAAAAAAAAATAATAATAAAAAGCACATGTAACATATTAAAATATTAATGTTTCACAATTCAAATATTCGTCGATGGAGTAGAAACAGTGCCTAAGACACATTTTCAGCTGTCTTAGTAGGAACAGTTGTGTAGAAAGTTTTTTACAGAGACCAGCAACACGCGCTTCCCAATTTAACATGTCACCAATTTTAAACCCCAATAAATCTACATGTGGCTTCTTCGTTAGTAGTCTATTTGATTATATTAAAACTACCGTCCAGTGAGCAAGCAATCGGAAATACCCAAGTTGCTGGATTGTTTGATAATCTGGTAGATCCACCACTACGAATTTATTGCTTTATCAACATTTTCTTTTGAATAGCCTAGAGGAAAAACACCAAATTCACTCTATTTATACTGATTTCTCTAAAGCCTTTGACAGGGTAAATCATGATCTCATGGCTAAGCTCCTAGCATTAGGCATCAATGGTAACATGTCAAAATGGATAAAGAATTATTTAGATAATAGAATTCAGTATGTCAAATATGCTGGTGCCATATCATCACAAATTCCTGTAACGTCTAGTGTCCCTCAAGGATCGCATATAGGTCCAATACTCTTCATTATTTTTTTAAACGATGTGTCGGATGTCATACGCCACAGCTATTATTCAATGTTTGCAGATAATCTCTAACTTAACAGGGTTGTAGATAACTTTTATGATGTAAAACTGTTTCAGATAGATTTAAATAATTTATCTTGTTGGTGTGATGAAAACACGCTTCATTTAAATATAAATAAATGTTATCAAATAACATTTTCGAAAGCTGTGACACCTATTGTATATCCATATAAAATCAAAAACATTAATCTAACGTTGACTAACAGCGTTCGGGACTTGGGAATGTTGTTTGATAGCAAAGTAACCTTTAAAGGTCGTATTGATCACATTACATTTAAATCACTCAAATTATTGGGATTTGTTCAACGATCTACAGATAAATTTTCTATAAATACCTTTAAAAAATTGTACTGTTCCTTGGTACGTTCGGTCTTGGAAAATAATTGCGTGATAAGGAGTCCTCTATATCAGACAGATATATCTATGATTGAGAAAGTACAAAACAAATTTCTGAGATCATGTGCATTTAAGCTCGGTTATCTGAGGTCCGACTATGAGTACTCAGACATTCTGCTTCTTTTGAATTTATCTAAGACTTCTTCATAAAGTTATAAATGGTGATATGAACTGTCCATTTCTAACACAAATAATTAACTTCAATGTAAATTCAAGAAGAATCAGTCGGAGATGTTTAAAGTTCCTTACTAGCTGTGGCCTAAATGAAACCATCTCTAGAATGCTTAGGTTAGCAAATAAGAATAGCAGCTATATTGATTTGTTTTACTCATCCTTGTACTCTTTTAAAAATCAGGTTAAGCATATTGACCTACTATGAAGAAACTGCTGAATGTTATTAATAATTGATATTTGTTTTTTTTTTCTTTTTTGGTATTCTATATTATTATTCAATTGTTTATTTTTTCAATCACACTATTTGTGTGGTCATTGTATAATGTCAAGTCCGTAAATAAAATAAATAAATAAATAAATGGCCTGGAGCATATAATAGCAATACCGCTGAATCTAATTTGTTTATTTCTGAGGACATTTTTCAGTTTGTTTTCCCTTCTACCAAAATGATTTAAAAAATTGAAGGTATCCCTGATATGTGGTGGAATTGGCCGATACTTTATGAAAATCCATAACGTATCCAAGTAGCACTATTGAGATTTCCTCTGGACAGTTTACGAAAAGCTTCCTCAGGCATGTTCATATTGAGTCAGTATGAACACTTCTCTGAAAGCTATTGTATAGTGAAACACGTGTTGCGGTTTTGTAAACTCTGATTCAGTATGAACACATCTGAGGAAGCTTTTGTATAGTGAAAGTCGAGTAAACAGTCGAGTGAAAGTCTCAAAAAAGTATTACTTGGATATTTCTGATATTTGTGTTACTTGAATAGAACTGGCCGATATTAATGAAAATCCAAATTAAAAAACTAATCAATACAGTTTATCGTATGATTTTCACTATAAAGGGGTTTTACAAAAACTGCGACACGTCTTTCGTTATACAATAGCTTACTCAAGCATAAACTGAGAGTTACTTCTAACTTACTAACCTAGTACCTACTCGTCTACCTTAATAATGAATCTACCTGAAAAGGTCAGGTATAAACTCATTAACAATATCAATACATTTTTCGAAAGTATACCTGTAAATATACCTAGCTATTTTTACCTTTAAATGAACAGATTCAATAATGGCGAATTATTCAATTCAGTTGATAAGATGTTGAGAGTTTTTAAATTTGTTCATTTCCATACTCTCCAGCAGGTTAAGTTTCAAACCTTTCTTTTGGAAATGGAGGGGTTTGGTTGAACTCATGTCTCTCTGAGTTTAAATGACTGGCATATGTGGAATTTATTTTTCCATTCTGGATACTATTCTCATGTTCCTTTATGCGGGCTTTGAACGTTCTTTCAGTTTGACCTATATAAAACATCGGACATGACTCACGATAATTTATACACTCCTTATTTTTCTGAAACTGAACTTTTATCTTTGTTATTCTTCATGTGCATGCCTAAGTTGTAAAAGCCTTTTATAGTGAAAATCATACAATAAACTGTATTGATTAGTTTTTTATTTGTGTTACTAATGAAATAATAATAATAATATATTTATTTCAAATATTATTATTATATTGTATGAAAAAAGTACAATAGTGAAAATTTTTTGGATCATGTCTTTTACTGATTTTTTTTATTTCAGGTGTTCAAAGTAGACAAGTTTTAGCACGAGTCATGAATCCCGGTTTGGTGAAAACTTCAACGCAGGCAGGAACTAGTATAAGTGAAAAAATAACAGAAGTAACACTGCCTCCACGAAGCGGAGAATGATCCAATATGTATTTATTAATTTTTGTAAATATTGTTGATAAGGTTAAATTATTATTAATTCACATCAAGTTCGCAAGTAGATCGAATTAATGGTTGTATCATGTTTATAGTAATTGTTAAAATTGTATATAGAGCTTTGTATATGATTTTGGTTCATAATGTACATTATACCACAAGACTTTTTTATTCCAGTATTTATGTGAATTGACAGATTAACTTTTTGTATAAAAAAATGACGAATGGCTCTCCAAAGTATGTTTTATTCGTACCACTCCAAGTTACACAGCAAGGACACTGAAATAACGACATAAATAATAACAATTCCATTTATTCATCATTGTAACAAGTACAAAAATATTTAATATCACAATATAAGTTTAGAGTACCCTTAAACATTAGAGAAAAACCATTATTTTATGTTGCTATATATAATCTGCATAAATACTTTTTGAAATATCACTAATGGCAAAAAGTTAAAAATAAAATACTGACTTTTTGATATCAACGGAAAGGAGTAATCAAAAAGTTGTATGCTGGCCCTAATTATGGCACAATGAAACATTGGCACAAAAAAAATTACAAACCAAGTTGCACACAAAAGCTCTGATCATACTGTGTCAAACACAATTGATCGTCAACGCCTCTCAATTTTGCTGATTTTTCAAGACATGCCAAGAAAAGCAAATTCATATTCAAGAGTGCACTGACATATAGAACACAAATTTACTAAGATATAAATTTAATGTAATATATACTACGAAGTAAAAAAATATATAATTGCTCAAAACTCTAATCCTCAAAAAAGTGGCTCAGTCAGTAGGATCACTCAAATGAAAAGTTACCCGGGAGACTGCTTTGGCTTTACTGTTTATTCGAATGAGCATTCACTTAACGAAATAAACTCTTCTGAAAAAAAATTTGAAGTAAAAATTTCTGAGAAAATCTATTAAATGAAAAAGGCGATTGCACTCCTCAAGGTATGCAGATGAAAAATCTAGTAGCATGAGCGGAATTTATAAGCATTAAAGTTTTACTATTGCTTCAGTTGTAAAGTTGGTGTATGTATTCTTTAACTTTCCGAGTGCCATTTTTCGAACCTCTAATTTAAATAAAAGTACTATACAGCCGAGTTCTCTCTTCAACTAAGGTGGTCATAGTAGTCAGTCATAGCTTCCAGAAATGAAAAGCTCATTCTATTAAAAAAAATCCAGTAAGTAGTGTACTGAACTTTTGTAAATTTGATTTTACTATATAAACAAGGGAAAGTCTTATTCTGATTTCATGCCATAATTTACCTTTTTCAAAACGGAAAAGGTTATTATTTGAAAACTCAATATGTTGATTCGTCTAAGGTCGTACTTTATGGACTGAAAAAATTCTAGTTAGAATTGATCCTGGTTCAACAACTGTTCCTCCTCACTTTCCTTCCATCCTTTTCGGAATGTAACTATGCAAGCAATCAGTGACGTCAGCAGTCCAATGCAGATTACTCCATATCCAGAATAATTTCCCGCAGCTGGCAGTAATAATAGGATTTTGACTTGCGATGCAAGAGCTTCATCTAACTCTGCAGATTGTTCAAACCAAAAAGCAGGCATTAATCTGGTTTGCACATTTTCCAGCATTCTGAAATTATTAAAAAAAGTTGATATGTTAATCTTTCCCAACTGTTTTACACAGAAGGAATTAGCAAATACAGGTCAGGAAACGACTACTTCTCAGATATTTTATTAGATTTGGCAGATATATGTAAAAACAAGATACCTGTACTTTATTTCTTTGTTTTTGATATTTTTGAATGGATTAGATAATTCAGTGAGAGATCGGGTATGTAGAGATTAACGTCCCCACATATCGTATTACAGATGATAACAGCTTCTCACAGAAAGGGCTTATTGTGCAGTATCAGTATAATGAACACTTGCACAAAGCAAACGCAGACTGACTGTTCATATCCTATATCATACAGACCATATAAATACATTACATGACCAATCCTTGTTAGGAATCACACGTTAAAAGGTAAGACCTCGATAATCCTTAGCTCGCACAAGTTTCGACTTCTGAGGGTTATCGGAGGGTTTTTAAACAATAGAAGTCCTTACTAATGAAATGCACCACGAAACATTGTCAACCACCCACAAACAAACATTCTTCTCTCTATTATTCTCTTCATCATTTACTACTGCTACGTTTTAACACACTATATTCTACTATATAGATATTATATATTTTAGTTTATTTTGTATTTTGTTCTGATATATTTGTATAATCTTCATGTATATCATCTTTATGTATATAAGTGAGTACAAAAAATAATATTATGGGTCTAAAATTTGTTTGAAGAGGGTGCCAAACAATTGAGAAAAGTAATTATTAATTATAAAACTATGGCTCAATGTCTGCTGACCTCAAAAAAATTGTAGGTTCATAATTTGTTTTCGACCCACTGTTGCCAAGAAATGTCGCTATCACTCAGTAGAATGAGTCAAGACGAGCATCGTGAATCATCCGAGTAAGTATTGGCGATTTTTCGCGAGAAACTTTTTCTATGGCTCATAACAGTAATTTTCAAAAATAAGATTTACTAGTGGAGAATATGCCAAATGACAAAAACATAAAAAACATTAATTTTTTTTTTCATTTTTTCGGTATTTTATTCGATTTCAAATAGATCAAATATTAAGTGAATGTAAAAAGAAAAACCAGCAAAGGTTAGACTTGAACACTGGACCACTAGTTCTTAAGTCCAACGTTCAACTACTCCAAGAAAGAACTCACAAATCGTTATGACAAAAAATGTTCATTGAATTTTTCATTACTCCCATTTTGTTCTCAAGTGACGAACTTTTGAAAAAATATGAATTCATTTCCCAGTCCATGTTTTCATTCCAGTTTTTTGTTAGGAACTATATACGATTATTTCAAAACGATGTCAGTTCAAGGACTAAATTTGACATCTGAGAATATATTTTGAAGTAGGAGATTTTCAAAGCTCACTCGCGATTGAAAATAATTAAAATACAAATATGAAGTTAAGAATTTGACAGATCAATTTTTCAAATACGTTTTCGACTATACTACTTTCGATTTTCACATAATTTGTCATGTTAATCGCATATTACAGTCATATTACTCTGTTAGGAATCACACGTTAAAAGGTAAGATCTCGTTAGTCCTTACCTGGCACAAGTTTGTCAACTTCTGAGAGTTTTCGTTCGTATGGGGGCAACAGCTGATTAACGGAAAAACAGATTTTAAACAGATCATCCTGAGAATGGTTCACCTGTATGTGCTGACTTGTGTTTTCTGAAGTGTGTGAAAAAGTATTACAATGACGACTTGAATAAATTTTATTGAATAGATTTTTAGAATAAATTAATTTCAAAATATTTTCAGACCCTTAAAAATTAACTGTGCAATTCATTTCAGATTAGGTACTTTTACTACTGAATCGTCTTCATGAACAAAGATCAAGTCTTCATTAGATGAAAGATTTATATATTATGTTTCCTATATTGGAATTGAAAAATGATATTTTCCACAAGTTATCACAAGAAATTATGTTTTTTTGTGTCAGTACATTTTTCCTTATTATTACGTAAATACTGTATATGTCTTCGGTGCTAGAACATATTTCATTCACGAATAATAAAAATTACTACATGCACGCCTCTGCTTTGTAACGATTTTGTTCTACCACCACTTATCTAAATGGCTTTCATCATCGACTAGACAAGAGCTCAGGAACCGACCAAGAAAGCCATTCTACAGCATTGTTTGGATGCCAAGATTTGAGTTTATTAGCTCGAAATCAATTCTCATTCTAATAAAAGTTCCCGCATCGTCTAAATATTTTCAAAGGAAATCTGACATACGACTAATAAGTACCTGGACTTTCTCGGTTCTGGCGGGGGGTCGTTAGGAGAGTTGGAATGTTTCCAAATTAGACGACTGTTAGTTTTTAATTGACCAATTACTAGTTGAGAAGATTCATGTCGATTAACTAGTGAATCTTCAAAGTTCATCTGAAAAGAGTTCAGATACTGTAATTAATAATCCATGTGACAGTGGAACCTCCAACAAAAAAGCAACCGTTAAATTTAGATATAATAGGCAGAGTATTTTTTTTAAGTTTTGAGCAGAATCACAAATTTTTTAGTTCCTTACTATTTGAATATGGTGCAAACTTGGTTGTAGAAATATGATTTTGGAAAAGTAACTTTCATTTTAACTTCCATTCTAATGTCAAGGAGAGAAAAAGTTCACAAAAGATTCAATTAGTACAAAAAAACCCTCGAAGGAATTATATCCTCCTCTTGACAGTTAAAAAAAATATGCGCATTTCAGAGAACTCGGCCAGTGGGTTAAGCTCTTAAAGAAGATAACAAGATATGTTCAGGCACATTTTTGAATACTGGTTCCGGAAAGTAGAATTATAAATACGCGATCCTGAATATTTTCACCGTTCCTTCCAATAATCCTCCAATCAAAAAATACAGCAACTACTAGCCGACAGCCCATCAAAATTGTTTCTGAGTAGTAAGCCCGAAACTTTTGTTAACACTAATTATACTTTATGAATAACGTTTCAAAACATTAGCTAGGTCAAAAAAGTCACTATGCTAAATTCACAATAATGAAAATTTACTGATTGATTAAACAGTTTTCCTTTTTTTATTTGGATATCAACAAACACAATTTGCCAGATAATCAAGGGTATATATTTATTTAACGAGTGGTCCATAATATGTCCTATTTTTTGTATCTATCCACCTCCACCTCCGTTACAGACCTCCGTTACAACACTGCCTTTCATCAAGTTACTTCTGGATTTTGAACATGTGACTTGTTGATGAATCTGCTTTTTATTGTTTGAGTTTTGTTAGATATCTTTTCAGCTTCAACAATGATTTATCGCAGAAGAATCAAAACAATTCATCAAACATTTTCAAACGGCTTCTATCTTTCCAAAAATGTATCAGACAAAGGAGATTATCAGTTGAGAGTATCGCATTTCAGGCAGATGTGATTTATTTTTGCCTCTTTATAATTTCTAAAATCGTGTTTAATAATGATGTCTCGAAATCGTTGAGTGATTCGTTCAATCAATCAATCGATTGGTATGTGTAACGGTGGTTCGATCTCAACTGCGTATCGTCCAACTCGTGCCAGGATCCCACGTTAAAATTAAAAATATCATTAATCCCTTAGTCGCAAAAGTTTCGACTTCTGAGGGTTATTATTCAACAACGACAAAGTAAACCAACATCTAGGTTTCATATTACCTGACATCTTCAAATTCTTGGTATGTATATGACATTAACCCATTTGGATGACTACAGTCGAAGGTAATAGAATCTACGGCTGCTGGATGTAAGAAGAGGAGAAGTTGTACTCACCTGAAAAAAAAAAGTGAATGAATAAACGAGCACTGAATGTGTCATGAGAATTGAAATAATCAAATTGTCACCGACTTATTTTAAACATGAGAACACTTATTTCTTATAGCAATTAACAAATTTTGCTAATTTTCCTCCCGTTTCTTAGAATTCTTTTCCAGAACGCCCCACGTCAAAATGAAAATTTATGGAGACTTTTGGAATCCTGGTATTCAGCTGAATATTTTGCATTTTCATTCTGCTCTTTTCAGAAGCTTTCATTTTCTCAATATATCATTTCCTGATTTCAATATGTAAATAGATTTTTTCTTCGTGGCATACTAGCTCTTTCTGGATATGAAGTATCAAAAAAATCATTTTTAATGAATCACAAATGATTAAATATCGAAAAAATCCCCAGACATCGAATGAATGTAATGAAATTACCTTTCCTGAAATATTTTCATGATTTGTTAAAAAAGGGAAAACAAGCCATAAACTAGGTCT
>WOGM01001317.1:0-10178 GCA_015342125.1 Leptinotarsa haldemani | reverse complement strand
TGGAAACAGACAACCCAATATAACGGGTCATTGACTGAATGAGATACCATCGAGCCATACACGGTGCGATTGGTGAGATACCATGTATTGAAACAAAAACGGATCTGGAGAACGCCACACAATAGCTGCAATAGGCGATTTTTCAAACGATGGAAAGTAGCGCTCGAGAAGTCCCAGTCCTGCGCTTCAACTTCCAAGAGTATCTTCCAACAGAAACGATGGAACTGATAAGAATAAGAAGACGCCTGAAAATACACTACAAAAGGACGCGTGCACCTATGGACAAAAGGTGCATACAGAGAGACAACAGGATACTGAAATAAGAACTGAAAGCTATCCGAAAAAGACAATGGACTACCCTTCTGGAAGAACTAAACACTGAAGACCAGTCTACATGGAAAATGCAGAAAGTTCCCAGGAATGGACCTCGACAGCCCTGCCCGCCAATATACGGCAAGCAAATCNACGGACGAGGAAGACGAAATCGAAAGACAAGTGGAAAAAACGGCACAAAGATTAAGACAAGGAGCGGACAACGCGCAACCTCTGATCCCAACATCTCCCGAGAAAGTGAAAGACATCCGGGTACTGAAAGTCCTACCACGCAAGGGTATAGCAGCCATAACCAACATCATAAATCCTATACTCAGACTGCAGCACTTCCCGTACCGTTCAAAGAGGTAACGGTTATCCACATCCCGAAGCCTAAGAAGAACCATCTGTTCCTAGACAATCACAGGCCAATAAGCTTACTACCTTTCATAAGCAAAGTGGCGGGGCGTGTCATCTTGAAGAGACTCGAAGATCAAAGTTGTGAGCTAGTAATCCTCCCGGATGAACAATTCGGCTTCAGATCAGAACACTCGACAGAGCTACAAGTCCTGAGGGTAGTAGACTTTACGGCCAAAGGCTTCAATTTCGGTAAAGAACACAACACCAGAGCGATCACCTTAAATGTCTCCAAGGCGTTCGACAGAGTTTGGCATGACGGACTACTGGCCAAGATGAGCGACTTGTGATATACGAAACCAATGGTAAGATTAATTTCGTATTTTCTAGCAGACAGGCGATGCCGGTGCAGAGTAGGAGACGAATTATCAACAATTCGGCTACTGGAAGCAGGGGTCCCTCAAGGAGCAGTTCTTTCAACAGACCTCTTCTCCGTTTACACAGCAGACGTGCCCAAGCCAGAGAACAGTTGGCCAGAAGTTGGCGCTCTACGCGGACGACACGGCCCTGCTGGCGAGATCTACAAGCCAAATACACGTCACGAGGTATTTGCAACAACAGGCAGACAGATTAGAGGAGTTGGCACACTCCTCTAACCTGTCGAAGATAAACCCTGACAAGAGTCAGGCGATACTGTTCACCCGCAGGTTTGTGCAACCGGAAGGCAACGTCACCTTCAATGGACAATAGATTCCGTGGACTAACAAAGCGACATACTTGGGGGTCACCCTAGACAGGAGATTAACATTTCAGTCTCATGTACGGCAGAGAATCGAAATGGCCAGACACGCCAGACAACGCCTGGCACCAATCATAGAACGCAGAAGCAACATGGGGTCGAAAATAAAGTTGCTGATGATCAAAACCGTTCTCCTGCCCATACTACTGTACGCCTGCACTGCATGGGACCAGTGCGCACAGACATACAGGAAGAAGATACAGTCGTTTTTAAACGCGAGCGTAAGGGCCGCCGTAAACGCACCGTACTACATACCCAACAGATTTATATACAGAGACTTAGACCTGGACACGCAATATGTGGATGTGTGTATGAGAGATTATACAGAAAGCGTGTTCGATAGAATCAGATCGCACGCTCCGCGATCTACACGAGTCCATTGAGTTGAATATGGATGACCCAAGATTCCGAGAAATGGACAAACACCCAAGGCTGACAAAGCAGAATCTACGACCGCCCCCATGAGTCGCCGTCAGGCGACTCCGGTAAGCATACTAATCAGACTTTAGTAATATAGCTGCAAGAGTTCTAAGCCATTCCTTATGGAAAAACACGTGCAAATTTGAGCAGGTTCATTCTGGACCTTTTTGGACCTCAGATCCATTTCACACGGGAGGGGTAAAGATCAGTGCCTCGTCTCTGCCAGACGACCATTATTACCATTTTTACCGTCATCCAGTCAACCAATCAGCTTTCAGGCATACAGCGGGAAATTCTGCGTTATTCTCATCTTTCATCATCCCGTGAACCTTTTTATTTACCAAAGGAATGTTAAACTGATTGTTGGAAGGGTAATCCGAAGTATCAAAGAATTTATGACAATCTTGACGTATCATTTCATAAGGATCCTGATTGCATATTTCATAAATCAGGCTATCTGTATCGGTGTAGAGAATTAGGTTCGATGAAAAAGTTACAACACCAATANCTCATTCGTAGCCCTTTTCCGCAACTCAGTATTCAAATCAATATAGGACTTCAACCATGGTGATTGATTGAATTGAAGTACTCGATGAATTTTCGTGATGACAAGACCATTAGCAATGGCCTGTTTGAGGGCGCGATAATGAATCACATATTTTGCTTTGTGTTTGAGAGTAGCCATCAATTTGGTGAGCTCTTTTATCGATTTGGGGGTCTTTTTTGTTTTTGGATTTATATGTTCAGGGCAGTATGGTAAGTCTTTGTGTGAATCATGGAGATGTTTAGGATACTCCAGATCAACTTCAAGCATATATCCCACGCCGCTCTCATCGGGTATTGATGGAATGTCAATATTGGTATCGCACCACTCAAACCCATTATGTGGTAAATACTGAGACATCGCCCACCCATATTGGTTGTTTACGTCGAAATACATAAGGTATGTGTCAGGATTTGAAGGGTCATAAATATTCAAATATTTATTGTTCGCATGGGCTCTTCTCTTCGAACAAACTTGGCTAAGTCCACCTCGAATCCCTCGTTCAACAAATAGAAACATGTCAGGATCTGTCAGTAGTTTCAATTCGACGTTGGTATATTTGAGCATCGTATCCCACGTGAGGCCTGGTAGCGTAAAGTAGTGGGCAGGGTCCAGATTATGAGTCCTAAGGCAGCTAGCACGGAATTGTTCGAATACGTCAGCGAGAAGGAGGATATCTGTTTTCATATATAAATCCACATATTGTCCCAAAGTCTGACAACTGAAACTCTTCCTCACATCTTGGGCTCGTAGATATAGTCTACGGCGGCAGGGCTTATCTTCTAATTTGTTATAGAAGGCATCAATAGGGGGCAAGCAAGCTTCATCAAATCTATCGAAAGTTTCATTTGATCATAAGGAATGACTCCCTTGTTAGTAAGTAATTCAACCAAGTCTTCAGGTAACTCCGAGAACTGAACCTTAACATTAGTAAATTCTGTCAAGTATGACGATAACGTATCCAGAGATGAATTCATAAATCGGAATGAATCGATGAATCGAAACTGCACTGGATTATCATCCACATGTTTCGTGAAGGAGATGTACTTTTCTTTCGTGAACTCTCCTGGGAAGCAGGTCAATCGTACCCATGTAATCACTTGAAGAAGCTAATGTTTTAGCGAAACATGTTGTGCTCCTTCACGTGGTGGCGCTGTTACGAATCATTATGATTCAACCAAAGTAGACTGATTTCTCATTTTTACCAATATCCTAAGTGAAAAATCTCTGTTCTTCACAGAAAAGGTTTTTTTGTTTAAATAAATTTCAAATGTTCGACTAAATAAAAATCTCCAATATCTGTGGACGGTTATTTCTTCTGACACGTAATGAGATGAAGATACGCTCATTTCTACACAATTTTTCATGACGTTACATTGCAAATCATATGGGTATTTGAAAAAAGGGGCTTGAAAATGCATGTTTTTTCGCTGCAATTAAATTCACCAAAATCCTCTAGATTTTTATTCATGCGGTCATCTTTTGTATATAAAACTCCTATATTAGGTATGAATGCTTTCAGGAATCAAATAAATGACAATTGTAATGTCATAAGGAATACTCCTGTACTAGATATGAATGATTTTAAGAATCAAATAAATAAGGAATACTGCAGGTATTTTTGAACGTTTCAGATAATAATCAATGACAGATCGATCGCAATCGTGTGTTTTATTAGACATTTCGCTCATAGTCTTTAGGCTTGAAATAGTTTATTTATTCACTTTTGATCTTCACCTCACCATCAACTAAACACAACTTGACGCTAACCTAACCAGTTTAGTGGTGACGTTGTGATAGTGAAAACGTGTCTTGTGAATTTGAACCTCTCGCCTCCAAAACTTTAAGGCTCCTTCTAGTTTGATTATGATTCAAACCACTTATAGTTGTTCGTAACCTAATAAAAATGAATTTCAAGTTTTTTCAATGTTTTTTTTTCTTCGTATTTGCAATTCTCCCTTTGTTATTCCACATTAGACGCTCGATATTATCTTTTTCATAATCAGCAAATGAAATCATTTGAAATGAGTACCCTCATCGACCTGTTGCGACTAGTATAATGAAAATAGGTTATGAGGTCCTTTTGGCTTCGTAAAATGATTAACTATGTTTTTATGACATATAAACGAATCCATTGATGCCAAAATCATCGGAATCGGACCACCAAAAGTGAAAACCGGAAGTGACCTGTTTTTTGACGGATTGGAAACCTTCTCACTCTAAGGAATCCAAAAATACCATATGTTTCAGTATACGATGATTTTTCCATTATTTTGTCAACAAATTCTGTGTTTTGAATCAAACTTCTGCAATTGGGTTAAACTCTTAGTTGTTCATAACCCAACAACTTTTAATTTCAAGTATGTTCAATGATTTTCTTTGAATGTGCAATTATTTCTATGCTTTTTCACATTAGACGCATTAGACACATAAAGGTGGCAGAGTCTCTAATAAAAATATTGCTGGACCTGTACCGCCCCTGACGGCCGGTTTTTTGATTTCACACCTGACATATTTCTTCATTTCCATTTCTTAACACTATACCAAAATATGAAGGTGGCAGAGTCTCTAATAAAAATATTGCTGGATCTGTACCGCCCCCGACGGCCGGTTTTTTGATTTCACACCTGACATATTTCTTCATTTCCATTTCTTAACACTATACCAAAATATGAAGGTGGCAGGGTCTCTAATAAAAATATTGCTGGATCGGTACCGCCCCTGACGGCCGGTTTTTTGATTTCACCCCGGCCATATATCTTTATTTCCATTTCTTAACACCATACCAAAATATGATGGAGGCAGAATCTCTAATAAAGATATTGCTGGATCTGTACCGCCCCCGACGGTCGGTTTTTTGATTTCACTTCTGACATATTTTTTTATTTCCAGTTGTCACCACTATAACGAAATATGAAGGTGGCAGAGACTCTATTAAAAATATTGGTAAATTTGTACCGCCTCCGACGGCCGGTTTTTTGATTTCGTCACTGCTATATTTCTTCGTTTCCTTTTGTTAACACTATAACAAAATATGAAGGTGGCAGGGTGTCTGATTAAAATGTTGACAGAAGTATACCGCCCCCTGCCCGGATTTTTCGTTCAGTTTTCACTATTTTCTATAGTTTCCGTCATTTCAAATATTCATGATGCCTTCAAAATACATTTTTCACTGTTTCGGGAAAGAGAATAGAAAATACGAAATATTGCTGAACTTTATTGCCAAAGTAACCGAGGTAAAATTATGTTGAATATTCTCTTCTCTATCATTGTATCATAAATACGTATTTTTATAATTATTTTCTCACACTAACTGTATAATTTCTAGGAGGTGTGGAAGATAGCCTTTGGCTAACCCTCTTCCTTTTATGCATGATGAACGATATTATTATTATCATTATTATTATTTTTTTTCAGTGAAACCATATTTTTTCATTTTACTTTTTTTTCTCAAGTTTTCAGTTTTCAATTTTGTTACTCAATTCTTCTCATTCTGTGTAGTGAAATCAGTGCTTAAGTATAACAAGGTTTATTTCCCGATAATTTGTTGTAATCTAACTCCTCAGTACATAAACAGTCCAAAGACTTTACTCGACTCAGTGCTACGAAAGCTTGTCCTTCTTCAAACAGTATCGATCCTTAATACAACTTCGTGGTCCACAGTGCTATTCTAGGGTTTTTGGACAGTGGAAACCCATGACAAAATTAGTTAGCGCAATTTTGTACTGAAGATGAAATATTTCAATATTTTCAATTACCCGTGATTCAGTACAGAAAAAAGTTGTGAACGAAATGGCGTTAAACTCTAATTCGATTATTGGAAAGCAAACCAGAATTAGGATTTCAACAATGAAAACGTTATCGTAAATTGTACACCTAAAAAATTCAGTTACTTAAATATTAAAAAAAATCGAAAAATCAAAATTAAGGTGCTTGACATACATATCAAATCAAAAGATTGATTTGAAAAATAAAATTATTCACTGAAAAAATATTTTTAGTCCATCAATATTTTGAATGAAACTTCAAATCAAAACATCAAGACTGAATTGTTTTTTGAAATTATTACTGCAAATTTTCTCTCTACTTCGAAACAAATTTTACATTTCAAAAACTACACCCCACGATTTGATCTCCACAACCTTTGTTTGAAAATAGTATCACATGTTTCGCTAATTAGCTTTTTCAAGTGATTTATATCACAAGTGATTTATATCACTTGTGGATATCAAATCGTGAGGTCTAGTTTTTGAAATTACTATGGATCTTCATCAAGTAACGGACGAATCAATAAAAAAAATCATTATTTTGCTTTAGAAAAGTAAATTGATGGTAATTTATCAACCTAATCCCGCTCTTCACTAATATTTTCTTGAACGAATGGTTTGAGGATTCAATTGACTGGGATTTGAAGTGTTTCATTGTTATCATTTTTGGTTATCTATATCAATGAACAAATATAGGTGTTATACAAATGAGATAACATCTGTATTAAAACGCCAAATCAAAAGCTCACTATCGACACATGACTAATTGAAACGACTAAAATAGTTATTGTATAATGATGAATCCAGAGTTTCGTACAAGAACCAAATACTTGACTCTAACAAAGTCCTTGTTCCATTTGCGCAACTTTGGCGAGGACTGGAGTATTCAAATATGAGTTCATATCATTTGCCGTTACAAAATCTACGTGGTTCCAAGTTGGATTGGATATAAAAGTCAGTCCACAAAGAGAAGATCCTAACTGGATGGAGAGAACAGTGGCATCCTGAAAAAAATAGGTCTGGTGAGCATTTCCGTCAAAAATAAAATCTTGTATAAGTACACATACGATATTGTACTTCAAAAATGTAGTTTATGGAAACAACTCACCCCAGGAGATGCCAGCAAGTCATTTTTTCCAACGAACAGAGCTGTTGGTACGTTAATATTGGAAAGTTGGTAACTGGGAGGAATGATTTGTCCATATACACGAGTATTTTTTACAATTCCATAATCAAATTTTCTGAATTGCCCAGTCATTATAATTTGGGCATAGTGATCAAAAACATGTATGCCCGTTCTATCCACATATAATTCATTTGTGACTGGCAGATACAACTGAAAATTATTTATAGGGTGTCAAATTCAAAGTGACAATGGAGAATGGAGAAATATACATTTATTCGAGTCAACCGAAAGGGCAGACAAATGAATTTCGATATTTCCTCCACCTGGAATCTATCAATGTATACTTCATGAGTTCAGCTGAAACCTCTCATATATAACATATTGTTGAAACTTTTTTGTTCTTAAAATCATAACTCAGTTGTTTTCAATTTCACAACCTTCAAACAATATTAGTTGAAATGTCCCAACTTAGCGAGTTCAATATGGTTTTTGAATATACAGGGTGAGTCAACAAGATTCCATCGGTCCATTGCTATCAGAGGCAAACATTTTTTGAACTGCTCAATTTTATTGCAGTCATATCGATAAATACTATTTTCCAAAATTATTTTCCTGCATACTGGGTGATTCCATACCATTTAAAAAAATCAACTGCTCTCACGAAATATGTATATTCTTTTTCATTTTTTAGATATTTGCCCGCGGAGTTTTATATGGGACACCCTGTATCTGGACAGTCGATGTATTTACGATTTTTGAAAAATCAAAACATCAGAAAAATAACAAGTAGTCATCATTGCTAGACATCTTGTTTTTGAGAATTACCAAAGGTTTGGAATTCAAAGTTTATTGACTGTTAGTATTTTCATCGACTCATGCACCATTTTCATGCTCATACTGTCAATGAACTTTTAAATGTAAATAAGACATTTTTTGTATGAAGATGGGGAAGTAGAAAGTCAAAACCTTCCTCTTTCTGTAAATAATATCCCAATGTAGGTATTATTTCTGCAGTTTACATAATAAATAAAATTATTTTATTGAATATTGGGTCTACAATACAAATAATAATGGAAATAAAATTCATTTGTGAATTAAAAATGTGAAGAAAAATAAATTTTGATGGCATCGAATGATGCCGAAACTTCATTGTAATAGAATAAGGACAAACAAAAAAAACCTTCGAAAGGTCACATCAATATTTTGTTTCTGGTTACATAATGTTCTGGTGTGATATTGAGAATCAAAAGAAATTCAGTCGAAATAATGAAAAATGAACAGAATAAAAGGTAAGATTTCAGATAAACCTGGATTGCATTCTCACCTAGATTAGGATTCCCAGATAAAGCCCAATTATAAAAATTGCAGTAAACCAGAGTTGAGACAAAACAATATTATTTCATGTGAGGTAATATTTCATGACAACGAATAATAGTATAGTCGAACATTGAAGTACTATTCAAGAAATTATCACAATTAGGCTGAGAATGTGCAGGAAAACCACGAATGAGAAATGAAGCTTTCCATGAATATTAACCACTTTCATTCGTACCTAACCTATGTTACTGCAGTTTCATCCTATGAGAACATTGCCAACATTTCCAAACAATTACCTGCAATTAACTACTACAGAAAGCTCAAATATCTCACAGAAGCAGAAAATATACTCACTGGATCCATTTGAGCATAATTTTCTCCTATTATTGGTATTTTCAATGTTTCGCAGATGAATACAGGGCCTGGTCCACTCGAACAAAACCTAATGAGTTCTTCATTCCGTGGGAACAAACTTCCATTCCAAAGATTTTCAAAAAATGGCTACAAAAATATAGATCGATGTAGTAACATGAACCATATTTTGAGAATGAAAATATTTTTTGGAGAAAAATAAGTTACACAGAAGGGAGAAATAAATATAACAAAAAACTCGGTGCACCATGCTTGAGGTTAGTGTACGAAAAGGAAGGTTCGAATACCATTCATCTTGTTCCAACCTTTCGACGTATATATTTTTAACGAATTGAAGAATTGGGTAATAAGTCAGCATTTCCAAACAACTAACAAGAAGCTTTAAAATACATATAAATTAATTGAAGGCAACAATTTGAATACTGATCAGCTTGATTTTTATCTATGATCTGCCAGAGATCAAAAACTGATAGACTTTCAAGTTATAAAGTAGTCATTTATATATGCATGTACATTCATAAAAATTTTTCAATTCATTCATACTGAAACTCAGAAAATAACTGAACATGTTTGATTGAATCTCGGCTCTTTCAGAACAGAAAAAAACACAACAAGTTCATTGAAACTGATCAAAAATGAAAAATCTTCGATTCAACAAATGACAAAAATAATTTTTTTATTAGATTGTCTCTCTTTATAGACTAAGAATTCGCAAGATCCGGTTCATTAATGATTCTAGGTATTGCAACAGAATGTCATGCAGTGGAAAATTGCTTGTAATGTTTCAGTTGAAATGATAATCTTGTCATACATACTCAAGTTCAAAATTCAAAATTCATATGTTGAAATTATATCGTCTAACTTGCCAAAATGAAAAATTGTTCGTACTTTCTGATTGTAATTTTTGCAGTCTTCCCATCGTATAGTTAGGTTAGGTTAGTTCCAAAGTGAGTGGGTCTATTCGACCCTCCACAGCAACCCGCAAGGGTTTATTTTGGCTCACACCTATTCACAGTCGACCAACTAAACCCAGCTTCTTAACCCTTGAGTAACCGGGTGAAAAAATATACCAAGAAAGGACGGGTTGGGTCTGAGATACACACATTTGTTATTATCATTATCTTTTTTAAATGAATTGAATTGATACTGTTCATGCAAAATTAT
>WOGM01001316.1:0-10217 GCA_015342125.1 Leptinotarsa haldemani | reverse complement strand
AATTTTTGAGCCGCTTCAAGTCCTCCTGAATTTCTCCGCTGTCATATAAATTCTTTACTGTGTGATAGATTTTCAAGTCATCGGCATATAGTAAAACTTTACACTTATTAAAGCAACTAGAAATTTCGTTGATGTATATAATGAAGAATAAAGGACCCAAATGGCTGCCTTGAGGAACTTCGAAGGATACCGTGAAGGGGAGTGACGTAGATCCATTTATGGCCACCATCTGTGCCCTGTTATTGAAATAGGACCATATCCATCTCAATAAAAAATCATTCACACCGACTTCAGCAAGTCTCTTTAATAAAGTTCAAAGGCCTTACTGAAATTGGTGTATATAAACAACATCATCCTGAACCCGTTTATCCATCGAGTTTAACAAAAAATCGGTGAATCCTATTAAATTTGTTTCTATCGACCTATGGGGGAAGAAACCATGCTGTTCACTGATTATGATGTCCTTGACCGTATCAAGGATGTTATTATATATTATTTTTTCAAAAAGTTTGTCACACACAATTTACTGATCAGCCTATTATTCTTTACATTGTGTCTGTCGCCACTCTTGTAGATTGGTACGATATGCGAAATTTTCCATTTAGCAGGAAAAATTCCACTCCACAATGATATATTGAAAATATATAGTAGAGGCGAAACAAGGTTGTTCTAACTTGTTCTTGCAATGCTTAACAAAGGAAACGGGTATACTATAATACTAGTATAGTATACTATACTATAATACAGCTTGTTAAATCTAGGAAACGACTTCAAAGTCTCGGCTTAGGACCCTCCCTAAGATGCGAATTTCTTAGGAGACTGAGAGAAAGATAGAATGCTCAAGTCTCTTTCTTGTTTTGACAAGCTACATACCTGCATTTGTTATTGAATGGCTACAAACATTATTTTTAAAAAAATGAAGTAATGAAATCTAAAGAACGAAGTGTCACATTGCAAATTGGTTTATATTAGATAATAACAAATATGAAACAGTATTGAAAGTTTCGCTGCCTTTTTTATATCATTCCAAATGAAGGCGGTTGAGCCAAAAAACGAAATTCGTCTATTCTAGTTTTTGGCGAATTTTTCAAAAACAACCGCTGATATTCTCGATCTGAAAAGAGATTATTCTTGTTCGCCAAAATAGGAAACTTTTGTCTAATTTAACCGACCTTGTAGGTCTTACAGTTTCCAAAATATCAATAGTGAGATCAGCTAAAAAACGGCTTGTATAGTAAACAATTTGTTACTTTTCAATGCATTTCAACACGAATGTATATATTTCATATTCAACAGTTTCAATAATGTTTTCGAGAAATAAAAATTATTATGATGTGACTACTTCCTCCCCACAATTATTCCAACGTTCAGATGTCTTTAAAATAGATACTGATGGCATAACATTTACTTGTCATTTTTTTAAGTAGACAACCGATGCGTACTTGAAAGTTCAAATTGTCATCTAAAAATATGCCTAACGTTTTTATACTAGATGAAAAATATAATTATTCAGTACCGAGGAGTATTAAAATATTTATTATTTGTCTTGAGTATAATGTGGACACAGTGTATCATTCAGAATAATTTTTTCCAAAGTGAGATATGTATCGATCGGTACGATGAAGTTATAATCATCTGCGTAGGCCACAATCTTAATTTATAATATATTTCTGACAAATCATTTACGTACATTATAATTTGTGGTGGACCTAACATACTCCATTTTGAAACACCTTTTTTGATTTAAGTAAGATCAGAAAAGTACTTGATATCATTTTTTTATACAGACATTTTGCTTTCTGTTATTTAAATAAGATTTCAAGGCGTTTAAGGCAGTTCCTCTTATTCCATGATGAAAATAGCTTTCAAAAGAGAATGGAGTGGCACGAGTGTTGCTAAAACAAATGATGAATTTGTTCGATAAAATTAAATAATTCTGTTTCTTCACAGAAAACCATGCTGAAAAGTATGATTTGAGCTGGTATGATGTCAACTTCAAATAATCTAGAGAAAACTGTTAGCAAACTGATTGGTCTAGAATTTGGTTCATTATATCATTTTGCTCGCCATTATTGTAAAGGGATTTTGCAACTAATAACTCCACAGTTTGGAAAAAATTCGGATTCTAGACAACATTGAAAACGTGACATAAAATTGGGAACAGGTGATGAACTCATCTCTTCAAAATAGCTGCTGGAATGTTATCAGTTTCGCTACACAATTTATTTTTTATTTCATGGCTTGTTTGAATTATTTCCTCTTCACTAATTGAATACAAAAATAGTGACTTGGTACATGCAGGCATTGATCTAGGGGGGGCAAGCCAGGGTCTATGCCATGGGCTGCAAGTTCAGTAGGCAGTCAAATTCACACTACACAGACGAATGGACAACTCACCATTTACTTAACTTTGACCTACAGTAGGCACTAACAATTCTCAATATACGCCCGCTCGCCCGCAGGAATCGCGACAGCACGCGTTTGGTTACCGTGCGAGCGAGGGACGAAGCTATATTTGAAAACTCTCTTTCCAGGACGGTGTTTTGTTTAAAACATGTGTGTTGTTTGTTTGTTTTTATTATTCAGTATGATAATGGATAAGATAATGTCCTGGCCAATCTTATGATAATGGGTCCAATATGGCCGGCATCCATAAAAGGGTACAAGCCAGGATTGCAGAAAGGAATGAGCTGGTTGAGTTCGTTCCCTGCTTGGCTCACTCCTTAAATCTTGTACATAGGTGTTCATTCTTCTTCATCATGCCAGGAAGCTGATTCAAAAAGTATATTGTTTTTTTATTGGCGCCACTACTAGGTGGGACATTATGAAATGAATGTTGAAACAAATTTAAAAGGAAGTAGTCAGCGGCTTGAGCTTCTGAAGAAAGTACTAGCAGCAATGATCATACAAGTTTCCATCAAAAGCAGATCAAGTATACAGTGTGGAGAAGTCTAACGAAACATCAAGCATAAGCATATCTCCAAAAGACTTCTGAATGTTACCGTTCGCAGGGGACAAAACGAAAAAATCCACTTTAACCATTTTTTTAATGGTGCAAAACATGGTGAAGATATCTATGTCATTAAGTCTGGAGGTTTAAACGGGACCGAAAAAAAAAGCTTCACCTAAGGTTGCAATTGAGTGTAATATTTTATTATTGTTTTTACTTTAATTTAGTACATATGTGAAAATAATAAACAAATAAGTATTCTAACATTTGTTCATTGAAATTATTTACATATATTTGACAAAAATAAAAAGGACGCCAAATTATAATAAAACTACACTGAGGCAGCAGTGTAGAAAATTAACACAATAATAACTATTAATATATTAATGACATTAATACTTGAAGTCTGATAAGGTAATTTATGCAGCACACATGAAAAAGTGAATACTCTTGATACCTTCTTTGATAAATAAACAACTGACTTACTTCTTCCATTTGTGTTGCATAAGAAATAACGGCTTTGGTTTGGAGCGTAAATTATCTTACATTTCGCAATTGAACAAAATACCAAAGTAACAAATGTCTGAGAAAACAGGGAAAAATAATAAATATAGGCTATGTTAGAATACTCAAATAATTTAAAATACAAAAGAGTAAAAGGGACATTTGGGACTTTGGTAAGCAGAATACGGTTTTCTAAAATAATACAAAATGTTACTTCAATAAATTAGGAACCAAGTGCTTATAAATATTTCATTACTACCGCACATAATTATTGCCAATAATAGAGAAATGACAAAACATTCATTATTGGAATATAATTACTGAATATCTACAATTTATACAAGACAATTCAGATGTCGATTCTCTCGAAAATCGCGAATTCTCAAGGATGAAGTTTGCATTACTGGATGATATATTCTTTTCTACTTCAGTTACAATGTTAACTGAAGATTAATTACTAAGTTATCTGATGTTCTGAATTAAATAATTTGAATCTGAATAATATGTTACTGGGAAAGTATTTAGAAATAGTGTTTCTACCAACAAATTTTTCTAATATGTAAAGTACATTTTTTGCAAAAGCAGCTAAAATATCACAACTGTGAACAAAAGACATCCAGTTAAATTTGATTTGTAAAGCATAACTAGTTCTAATACCTCAAGAACACACCCATTTCTCCGAGATTCTTCATCAACATGCTGATCATGAAAATATAACAATAGTTAACAATAACAAAGTGTTAGCGAGGCTTTGAATCAACGAATACATCCGGGAATGTAGTTTCTTTTTTAAACAAAGTAAAAATGACAATTTCAAAAAATCATTCAATCTGCATAGTTCAAGACATACATAACTGTATTTATTATACAAAATTGTATTTATTAAAATACCTCCAGAGAGGTACATATTTACAATGTTGAATAACTTATATAACTTAGTTCAGACTTATATATATCAGACTTGCTGTACAAATTACACTGTTTCAATACAGTATTTGCTTACTACTCGATATTAATTTGTCATAGCTAGCAAGAAATGACTGATTGCTGTTGCGAATTTTGCATCAGATTCTATTTTTGCACTGGTTCAATCATATAGAAACTCGCCAAAGGAAAAATGGTTTCAGATTATGTATTTTGAATAAAAAAAAATAAATTAATGCCAGCATTGAAGTAGAATTCAAAATCGTTATTTTTACAATAACAACTGAATTTTCTTTACTTATTATATTTATGAAAATTTTTAGGTAGGTACATTCCTTCAATGAGTTGTCATTTTAGACAGAGCCAAGTGCAAACAAGAAAACATATCAATTAAAAAAACATTAGTACCTGTATAGAGAAATCTAAAACGGGTACCGCCAAGAAGTAAATAAAATTTATAAATGTTTAATAATCCAACATTTTTATTCATACGAATTTGGTGCCAAAATATTGACAAACTAGCTGCAGAATATAAAGGCTGCACTGGTGTGGTGTATAAAAATAAAATAAGTTATTAGCAAAGCTGCATATAACAAAGTGCTATTCACTTCATTTCCAATACAAAGTTTCATACAAAGTATAAATTTTGTTTGTTCATTGTTGATTCACTAATCAATCACGCACGATTAAAGCCGACTTCACCATCAATTTATTGAGCTGTTTTAGGAATTGCTAGCTATGCACTTCACTTATCACGGTTCGCTGGTCGCTGGCAGTATCGTCGTTACATGTTGCAACTCTGGTTTCTGATGTAAACCACTCTGCTTCATGTCGCCCCTATCTTGCACACGGATGGTCAGGTCAGAGGGCGGAATGGTCCGCCATCTTGTGCCGAATGTCGGTGGATTTATTGGAGTTATTCCACTATCTACACAATCTGTGGGAGTCCGCGCCACTTTATTACGGCGCTTGTAGTGCAGATACACCACAACACATAATATCACTACTGAAAACACAGCTATTGTTGCTCCACCTGCGATGCTGGCCGTTTCCAACATAAATCTTTGTTGTGATGCTGCAAAAGAGAAACATATATTAGAACGTTTTCAGTAATGAGCAAATTATTGGTAAGAAAATCACACTCTTATCTGAAATTCTGGGGTGGATAGCCCGGTACAGGAATTAAACGAAATATCATAGCTTAATTAAATCTGGAAGGGGGATGAAAAACCCAAACTCTACTGTGGGTTCATCAATGTCAAGACGTCCATTTACTGACGGGCAAATAGAAAATTGCGATATAGGTGGATAAATTTTCTCAATCCAAACTTTACTATTGGATCATTAAAGCCAAGAAGTCCATTTACTGATTGATAAGTAGCAAATTATAATATATGTAAATAAATTTTTCATCAGTCAGATATATCAACAAATCCTATAGCGGAACTAAAAACTCACAATAGATTCAACGTAGTTATAAGCCAAGTTAGCACTCTGCGGTGGTGGATCCAATAAACCCACTCACTATTGACCTAACCCTAGCACTCTGCCAATGGGCTTGTTTCATGCTATTGAAAATGATACTCGTTTGCTTATAGACTGATCGAGTTAGGGGTGTATTACACTTACCGAGTCTAATCGGTCCCAGTACCTACCTCTTTATATTTGTAGAAAAAAAAGAAAAATTTGAGAAGCAAGAGTTTAAATTGGCCGCGTGTCTGTTGATCAATAAAATTGATCGTGTCTACAGCAGTGTTGCCAAGTGCCAATCATTTTAACAAAAATACGATGTTATGAAACATTAGAAAGAGTACATTGTCTCATACATTCAAGAAAGATAGCTGACTGGGTGGCAATATGGCTAATATTATAACGTTGAATTTCTTATTTTTGGTGGGTGACATGAATGCATAATTGATTTATTTTATTAGGGTTAATAGGTTATTAGGGTATTAGGGTTAATATAGCTCGTTAAACTCTATTTAGAACCATGGTTTTCGAGTACATTTCATTTCATATGGAAAATTTTTTCATGAATTTAAACGTTAACGGATTCACACTTCCATTATTAAAATTTCTGCGATATCAACATGAAAATGTTTACTACCGGAGACATATCAAAAATAACGTTTTTATTGCGTTTTGCGTTATTTGGATCCCATGTATAATTAATTCTCCCTTCCAATAAATTTCTTACACTTTCTTCTTGGATTTAGTTGTCGGAAGTGAGTGTGATTTCACTTTGAATCACGAATGAATCAGAAACTGTTTATACGTTCCGTGAATTTAACAATTCGGTAATGTTCATTATTTGTATTGTTCCTATTGGTCAATCGAACAAGAAGCGAGACTAGAAAGAAAGAAAGAGAGACTAGGCCCGTGACGTTACGAGCCTGGAAAATCCTATTTTTAATAATTAATTGCGGGAAAACAACGCCATTTACAGAGCTGAAACAAAGTACACTATTTTTCAATTTGAAATTACTACCAAATAAACTGTAAACCGAAAATCATGAAACAAGCCCATTGAAAAGTCTATAGCAACACTGAAAAACTCACCACACAATAATACCTTTTCTAGCAAAAAAATGTTAAGATGAAAAAGTATTATGTACTGAAAATGAAACAATGGTCATGAAATCATATGGAAGCTTACGTCTTGATATAATAAAAAAATATTTTAGAGATATAATAATATTTCAGAATTGATATAAATAGTTTGGGCATAATTTGGACATAATCGGAATAAAATAAACTATATATTGAATCAACAGTTAATGACTACGTCTAACATAGAATAATACCCACGAAAATAATTTTTGCCATTGTCATTACAAAAAAAAGTCACTTGCAACTTACGAAACGAACCGAACCATACGAAAGTATATGGAAAAGTTATATATTTATGACTTCATGTAGTTATGAAGTTATGTCAAAACTACTCATAATAACATACCGAGTACATTGAAACAGTCTAAAATATACTATTTGATGTACTGTAATGACGAAATGTTAATGTAAATGTTAATAATAATAACCCAATCTACTTATTATTATGGCTGACTGTTAGATCAAACTTTTGTTATAACTTTCATTATTACTTCAACAAAAGTTCTGTGACACATCGATTCTGAACGTTAACGATTCCAATTTTTTCAAATAATTTGCACCAAATCCAAACCTGAACCTGAATTTTCATCTACAATGCACTAGTTTTTTTGAAAATAGTATATGAATGACCCAATTCATTAAATTATATTAATTATCATTAAAATAAAAGATAAAGTATAAATTTGGTATATGAATCAGTCATTAGGTTTACTAAGGAAAAGTAATACCATTGAAACAATTGAAAAAATATAATAGATACATTCTAAAAATTACCCCTTCAATGATTTATGAGATTTTAAAACAAGAGGTTTGACCTTCACTTTATAGGGAAACTTTTTTGCATACATTTTCGATCTACTATTGAGGTTAAAATCTACAAGGTAGGAATTAGTCTAGTCCTGATGATGCTAGCTTCGTTAGCAAAAGGCGAGTTTTGGTTTCGATAATGGAAATCTCTCTCAACTTACAATAAAAAATAACCCCTATATATTTTTTGGTACATGGATACGTTTGATATGAGAATATTTTCGAATTTAGTCCTTTGGAAAATTCGTTTATTAGTAAACGACTGATTCTGAATTTCACGTTTCAATAATCAAAATCAAAACTTCACGTCTGCAAAGTTTTTTTATATACAATTACTAGGTATCCAGGGTTTCATAACATTTAGTGCAGCGCAAGGGAAAAATTTTAACATTTCTTTGATGTATATTAGAAATAACATACATGAATACTTTTCTATTCAATCATTCAATTGAACTTATAGGTTATAAAGCAACCACTAAGACAGAAATAATAGCAAACCGACTTTTTTTCGTTCGGGTTTTGCATGTTTGATAACATATACCCAATATACTTTACGAAAGGTATAATATAGCGATCCAAGCAGTTTTTTTTTATTATTAACGAATAAATATAGAGATAAATAATTTATAAAACTTACGTAAATAGGATCCATCCAAATCTTTGAATTCACATCTAGGTCCCATATAATTCTCTGCACACCTAAAAAATATTGTATTTTAATTTCGATGGTAAATTAAAAGTTTAACGACCCAGCTAAGGGATGACGAGGGTCTGACTTTTTATGTGTGATTCCGAACACGGCCATGATAATGGACCAAGGTCCGAATCAGCACTTGTCACCTATCCAAATGTTGATCATTTTCGACATGGTTTCACTCAGATAGGAACCGTACTAAACGTATCCCTGACTACCTACTAGTAATAAAAATAAAGTGACAACTTACTCGCAATTATATAGGAGAGAATCGCCGATTTTGACTGTGAAGCACGTGGCACCGTTGAGGCAGTACCAAGCCGCGTACGCTGGCGGGCATTCATATGTGTGGAATGTGATGTTAGGCCGTGGGGTGGGAACCGGAGGCCTAGGTTTTGGTGTGGTGCGAGAAGAGCACGCATCTGAAATAAAAAAAAATTATTCAATACAGATCAAACTTCATTCGTCGAAAGTGCTTCCTTTAATCTTTCAATCTTAATTGCAGCAAATTATGATTTACTCAAGACGATTTAAAAAAAATGAAGGAATATACAAAATGCAAAAGTTTGTGTTAGAATTAATTTTGATTACCTATACCAATAATGCCCATATCCATTTTCAGAATAAAAATAAGCCTTGAAGAATATACCTTCATTGACCTAATTGAAAGAATTCCACATTTACAGGACATAAAATTGATACGAAAAATTTNGAGAAGAACACGCATCTGAAATAAAAAAAAAAATATTCAATACAGATCAAACTTCATTCGTCAAAAGTGCTTCCTAATTTAATCTTTCAATCTTAAAGCAAATTATAATTTACTTATAAAGTACTCAAGACGATTTAAAAAAATGCATTTTCAGAACTGGCTGATGATTGTTTTGTTTTGACAAAAATAAGCCTTGAAGAATTTACCTTCATTGACCTAATTGAAATAATTCCATATTTACAGGACATAAAATTGATACGAAAAATTTGTGGAGAACTGTCACATGTCAGTAGAGAAAAATGTATAGGTTCATTTTTAAAAAGATATACAGTAATAAATCACTAAAAACGAATGACTTCAATTTCGTGCAAACAGCAAATATTTGGGAAAACTTCACAATAATGAAAACAGTTTTCAATTTACTGTTGTCGAAAAAGTTAGGACGTCATTGAAATTATTTATTTTGAGTGATTTGTCACTACACGTTTTTGAAAAATTAATTATAGAACAAAATTCTGCTGTATGTTAGTCGGTCATACATTTTCTAAGACACAGTTACCAAATTTGCAATTAGGATTGGAGGCAGAAACTAGGATGGCTGTGCCCATAACGTGTTCAAGAAACACTATAGGTATTGTGAGATTTTCTTCACGCCTGAAGTTTTCTTCTTCCTGAGAGTGCACTATGAACATGTGATATCAGCAAAATTTTTCAGGAAGAAAAACTGTACTTATTTTTGAAAACTACAAATTCACAATAAAATAAAAAAAATACCGATCCTAGAAAAATAATAGGAGTCTTGAAAGAAGACCAAAGTACCTATGTCTCCAACGACAGACAGAAAGAAATTATGGAGAAGTTTGAAGGAATTAAACAGAAAATAACTCTCAATCAAAAATGATGAAATTATTTGCGGAAGGGGATACTACCTATGGCAGATAAGATAGTTTCGACGGACGTGAGAATGAAAAGATTTATTATCTGGACGAAACTCTGTTAACCAAGGATATTATTAT
>WOGM01001315.1:0-10174 GCA_015342125.1 Leptinotarsa haldemani | reverse complement strand
AGATACCAGCAGTGAGTGAGGTTAGTAAATCAGCAGGCAGGTTGAACGATTTTATGGCTATCTGGCGATGTATAACTCTAGATAAGAAAGTGATTTCCTAGTTAGAGGGCCTAAACTTGCCATTTGATACATTACCCATTCAAGTGTTCACTCCAAAAGAGCCCATATGGTCAGGAGCTGAAGTAACAAATATTAATATTGCTTTACAAAAATTGCTGGCAAGTGGTGCTGTTAGTGAAGCTCTTTCTTGCAGAGATCAATATATTTCAAATATATTTTTAATACCAAAACCAGATAGTTCTCAACGGTTGATTTTGAACCTCAAATTCTTAAATGAGTTAATTCTAACTGATCTTTTCAAAATGGAAGATTATAATATGGTTACCATACTCATCAGATTAGGGTGGTTCATGGCAACTGTGAATTTGGAAGATACATACCACCTTGTTCCAATACATCACTCACATAAAAAATATTTGAGGTTTAGATTCAAGGGTACCATATATAAGTACAACTGCTTACCGTTTGACATCAGTTGTTCGCCACTGATCTTTACAAAATTGACCAAACCGGTTTTTTAGTTTCCTTAGGGGAGAGGGATGAATTTCAGTGGTATATTTAGATGATTTTCTCTTGATGGGAGATTCTTTCAAAAAATGTCAGAAAAATGTGTCGGTGACCATTCAGTTTTTAGAGGAACTTGGCTGTATAATAAATTACTCCAAGAGTCAAATACATCCACAACAGGAGTGTAAATATCTCGATTTTAAATACAATTCAGTGAACATGTCTATATCACTCCCCATGGAAGAAAGGGTAAAAATTAGTCGGTCTAATAAATGAATTTTGAACCCGAAGCAGATGTCAAATCAGAGTTTTTTGCGAAATACATTGGCCACTTGACTACTGCATGTCCAGCTATCCTACGCTATTCGTGGTTATATACGAAAGTTTTTGAGAGAGAAAAATTCCATGCCTTGTAAAAATGTAGGGGTAGCTACAGCTTCAGTATGTTAATAACACAAAGGCTGAATAATAGTTTTCAATAGTGGGAAAAATCTGTGCAGTATGTCAATAATCGTATAGGCCCGTTTAAATTTGTACGATTTTTTTTCTGACGCCTCAACTACGAGTTGGGGAATATTTTGCGAAGGCGAAAGAGCCCATGGACTATGGAACGAAAAAGAAAAGAAGTTTCATATAAATATTCTCGAACCCTTAGCGGCATTTTTTGGTTTAAAATACTTTGCTGCAGATTTGTCCAATGTAGAAGTTATATGTCGCATTGACAACACCACGGCGATAGCATGCATCAATCGGATAGGAAGTGTTCAACACGAACAGTTTCTTTTACCAAAACATATGATAGTGATGCGAGGGAAATCACCTTTTTATTTTTGCATCGTATATTATTTCACGGGATAACCTTGAAACGGACGAAGAATCCCATAAGCTAGGAAATGAAACGGAATTGAAAATTAATAGTGAAACGTTTCAAAAGATAACACTTAGCAAGGGACAACCGAAAATAGACCTATTTGCCACCAGATAGGAATTTAAAAAATGTGTATCATGGTTGAGAGACCCTGAATGTTGAGCCGTAGAGGCCTTTACGTTGAATTGAAGCAATATCCCTTTCTATGCATTTCAATCTTTCTGTATATTGAGAAATGTTCAAAAAATCATTGAAGACAAAGTTGAGGGTATAGGTTCCTGAATGGATTTCTCAACAATGGTACCCTGTTTTCATCCCATTATTAATTAGTGAACCAATTTATTTCGAACCAAATGAAACCCTTCTTCTCTCTCACAATCCCTATCCAATGTGAAATAAAATATCCCTGGTGGCAGGAATCCTATCTTGTAAACGTTAGAGCTAGGGAACGTCCCTGGATAGTTGTTTGGCATCCATAAATGATTCAACAATGAAACAGTATAATGCTGGATTCATCATGGTACATTTTTTGTGTGAAGTATAGCACATGATTTTAGGGTTAGGAGATTATTCAGGGGCGTTTTCAATCTACGACCAAGCACACCCATACATAATATCACCTGGAATCCGGCTACAGTCTTGAACTATATTAGAAACACGTCGTCGTGAGAAATCAGCCTGGAAATGTTAACCCACAAACTGGCGGTATTATTAGCCCTTGCCACGGGTCAGCGTGTGCAAACCTCAGCTAACATAAAGGTTTGCAATATCACCAGAACGAGCGACGGTCTGAATATTAAAATATCTAAAACCAACTCTGGTGTTACCCTTCTTGAAGGAAGATCCGAGAGTATGCATATAAGTACCTTATTTGCTTCCCCTCAAACCATCAGCAGATGGATGAAGGCAATTCTAGAAAGAAGTGCTTTATATTTTGTTTATAATTTAGTGTAAAAATATTTCTTGTCGAGTTAATTTTCATTACTAATTGTCATTAGATAATGAAAGTTGTTTGTTGCATCATGCTTTCAACATCTACAATTACTCTTATTTATGAGACGAGGCCGAAATATAATTATGCGATCAAACGAACTTACCTGGGTGAAGTTCGATCCTAAATATATGAAGGCCGCTTCGAAATAAATAGGAACCCACCCAGAAGACCCATTTCTAATGCCCTCTGTGATGCAACAAAAACCAACTTCAGAGAAGAATGAGTCGGAGTGGGCATGAATCGGTGTTGCCGAAGATGGGAAAGGACAGCGTTTGTCGTCTAGCTTTAAAAATGTGTGGTTCTGTACGCAAGCGAGGGTACTACAATTTTATTACTCATATTTATTTCGACGAGGCCTTCATATAATTAAGATTGAACTTCACTCAGGTAAGTTCGTTCGATCTCATAATTTCACCAACATGAAACACCATTTTCCTCAATGGCGGACCTAAAAGTTTCGGAATGAAACACTTGTGTTATCACGTATCTGGATAATATTACAAGACGAAGTACTCATTTCACTCATAACACAAAACTTTATGTGAAATTTTATTAGCTTCACCTGTATGAATGTATGTTTGTTTGTTTGTTTGTTCGTAACTCTCAAGCTCGTGATCTATATTTGACAGAATTATTGACATCATTGCTTGATCTATTCGCGGGCAGATGGCGATGTACGTAACCTCTTTGAAATAATTCGAACTCACTTTACATGTATTTCTTCATTTGACAAAAGTATTTTTTTAAATTAACACGGGCGCTTGTTGCCTTTTTTGTAAACCTTCTTTGCACGCCTGCTGCCTTGGTCGTGGCAGCTGATTTTAAGGCTCCCTCTCCGGAATCGGAAAATATCAAAAGTCATTTTTCTAAACAATATCCGGCTGATTGATCCCAAAGTTTAGATAAAATGAATACAGTTTGAAAAACCTAAAAAACACGCTTTTAAAGAACATTGAACTAAAAAGTTAAAAATATTTTTTTAAATAAGCTTAAAACCATAACGAACGAAAAATACTAGTATTATTGTGGAAAAAACACGAGCGCTTTGTGCCATACTTTTTGTAACTTTTTAGTTCGAAACCCTTTAAAGGCGTGTTTTTTAGTTTTTTAAACTATATTAATATATCATATATACTTCATGTATTAGTATTAAATTGTGTAACGTTCCTATGAATGATATTTGAGTACCTACCAACTGAATAGAAAAAAGTGATACTTGTACAATTCAATGTTAATATGAAAGTAGTTGTTTGAGAGTATTTTGTCTATGTGTAATTCAATGTTCATGTGGAAGTATTTGTTTTTTCCAGTTCGGTTCATGTCTGACAGTTACTTCTATCGATGATTGACAAATCTCTATTTTGAACCTAATTGATTGCTTCCTGCATTTGGAAGTTTCAGACAATTTTCAATATAAAAAGGAGTAGCGGAAGCCAAAAAACTTTTTATTCAAAAACTCATTTCTCCTAAAAATATATTCCGTGTAATTTGAGCAAGAACTTATTCCACCCAATATTGATGAAGTACTAATCAGGAGTAAGAAATTGAACTCCGGAAGTATTTGACATTAATGAAAAAAATCTGTTGAAATCCGTTTTTCCGTTATACCAGCTGTCGCCCTATCATGAACGACCACCCTTAGGAGATGAAACTTGTGAGGACAAAGGATTACCGAGGTTTTATCTTTCAACGTGCGATTCCTAGCTCGGATTTGACAGTAAAAATCGATCATCCAGCCACAGAGCTCCAATCACCATTCCATTGAGCGGTTGTAAACGCTACCTAGTCTTCAACTTTTCAATTGTTTTCATGCATTGGGAAAATATTCATTGAAAATTGAATTTCTCAGTACACGAGTAATGTGTTTCGTCATTTTACGAGTATATCGTGTACGAACTGAAAGGGAAAAGAGATTTATGTGTGTTTCAATGCTCGTATGAGAAAGTACTTGTATCAAATGAACCCTTTTTCTCATTTGATATGTACCACAATCCGGGGAAGTTTTTATGATATTGACAGTTTCATATCCTGCTAATTCTGATGGAGAAGGTGGGAACAATTATTTTTTTGCCGATATATATATACTTTGTTGCGGAATTGATTGAGTTTGGCTAGTATTTCCAAAATGTCGGATCAAATCGTCAAAGGTTTTCACTTTACCTGCTCCTACTCTGCAGCTTCCGGGTAAAGGGGATGCATCCGCCCAATCAGCAGCGAATAGTTGACTGTAAGGGGTGGATTTCTTTATGGGTATAAAGGAGCACTTCGATTTCTGAATACTCCATAGCACCACCGCACCGGCTTGTACGTTTTTACATCCGTACTGTCACTATCCATCTCAAATATTCTGTTCGTCTATCGCAGTGAGCAATTTTTGGCTAGTCCCCTTGACGATATACGCGAGGAAATAAACATATACGTGGCGATGCCAAATCCGAAATATATTCTGACATATGTGTTAGGAATCACACGTTAAAAGGTAAGACCTCGTTAATTCTCAGCTTCCACAAGGTTCGACTTCTGAGGGTTGTTGTTCGTAGGGGTGCGACAGCTGGTTAACGGAAAAACAGATTTTTAAAAACAGATTAAAACTAAATACAGTGGGGTTATCCGAGAACTTAACATACTTATTGACGAAATAATATCGCAGATCTGGATGACTGCTTTTGTTACCTTCTTTTAGATTTGTTCAAACTATACCGATTATATCGAAGTATGGGATAATGACCAGAAATCGCCGTACAAATATAAAGACGACCAGTGGTTTGCATACAATTCAAAAGAAGCTGTTTTAATCAAGGTGATGTATTCGTATTATCAAAATATTACCTATTTCCGTTCATTATATCAAAGTCATCACAAGTTTCATCAGTCATTCATCATATGACAACTTGCAAAATTATACAATTTTTATTAATCCTAAAATACAAATCATGAAATTATAAAACAACAACAAAAATTAATTGGTGCTCCGTGCGACTTCATTGATTCCAGTGGCGCCTTTTCTTTTTCAGCTGCAGGAAAACCCGGAAAAACCTGCAGCACCACATCATCTGGAGATTTTGATCTGCCAATATCCTCTCACTTATAAAACAAAATGTAGGGTGTCTCCAGAGGCTCCATCAAATTCACTGCATCGCCAGAACAGTTAGTTCTGGAACTAACGTTCCAGCATTTCCTAATATGACTAATAACCAGTCCGTGCAAAGCTTATTGTTAAATCATTGCCAAACATGCGCCGAACTGACTGACTGTTATGAGAAAACAAGTATATCTGAGGCACCAGTTGATCCAACAATAACACTGATGATCTTCAAACATGATCAACCTCCGACGGAGGCAACAAACTCTTACGAAGGTTAGAAATAGATGAACACCTCAATCTGGCTGACTACTATTATAATCTTCATACAGTCGTTGTTTACTGTGGTTATGGCGTTGAATATGGTCATTATTACGCCTTGGTCAAAGACGAAACGGACTGATTTAAGTTTGACGATAGTCGTGTCACTAAGTGTTCTGGCGATGCAGTGATTTTAGTGGAGCCTCTGAAGACACCCTACATTGTGTTTTATGAGAGAGGGGATAATGACAGATCAAGATTTTCAGATGATGTGGTGCTGCAGGTTTTTCCAGGTTTTCCTGCAGCTGGAGAGGCAAATGCGCCACTGGAATCAATGAAGTTGCCATAGAGCACTTGAAAAATTTGTTTGGTTTCTCACATATCAAAAAGTTATTACAAACACCTTTGTTGAAATTGGAGAATTATTGGAATATGGTTTATATTTTTTTTCAGTTTTCAATACTGGAATATATCGCCTCAAATTATTTTTCAAAATTTACTCAAATTTTCTCAATGCTCACAATGTGTATTGTTTCGTATTATCCCTGCTGCACTTTATGTACTTCAAATTGCTGATTGGAGATATGCTGAAATATAAATTATTTAAAAATGAATCTGTTCGAACAAATCTTTAATATATAGCTCTCCAAATTTTTCTACCGGCCAGGAAGGGTAGGACGAATATAATCGTCGGATGCCTTCTTTCTAGAAGATTCAGATACAGTATCTCTGTAGCGGATCCGTAATGTCTCTTTGTGTACTTTTTTACATTTGACGTCATTAGTGGCGAATGAGTCTTTAACGTTGTTCTGATATGATATTATGGCTCAAACCCCTCTCCTTCATACTTTCGGTTCGTTTCTTACACCCTCTCAACAGTGCGGGAGCGAGTACACTGGAGGGTGCTGCAAGTAGCTTCATCGGACCAGAACCTGTCATTGAAATTACTTTAAGTTTTACCAAACAAACACTGAACACCTGGATGGCAAGAAGATTTAAAGACTTCTTGCAAAATCTTCCAAGATTGGCTCACTCCAAGGCGTTCGTTAACCCTTCGAAGCTTGAAACCAAACAGTTGTTGGACTACAGTAGGGATGAACTACGATGTCTAACCGGCCTCCTTACAGGTTGTCATCTGAATCATCATATGCAGAAACTCGGTTTATCGAAAGACAATGTGTGTCGCATCTGTATGGATAATGATGAAACAGCAGAGCCTGCTTCCGAATCAGGTTTTCGGAGTTTGGTAGAATCACACTTCTACCATCTGACCTGAAAGATTACTCATCATATAACCTAATCGACTTCGTCAAGAAGTTAGGTTCATTTGTTCGAGTTTGAATAGGTATGAGTCACAATAAACCCTTGCGGGTTGCGGTGGAGTGTCGAATAGGCCCACTCACTTTTGACCTGACATAATCTAATACATTCATACTTTCAAAAGTAATCTTTCAACTTTTGATATGTTAATTATTTCAAATTCATTTCGAAAAGTTAAGTTGAGTTGATGGACAAGTGGAATAATCTAATTTCGTATTTTTTCAGGGTGACTACATAAAATCGAAAGGTTTTTTCGGTGTCAACGTCTGGCACCTAGAAGATGATGATATTCATGGTGTTTGTGGCACGAAACAAGTTCTGCTCAAATATCTTCACAAAGGATTAGGAAACAAGGTTAATTTAGGCAATTGATGGGATCGCTCACCCTTTTACTCTCAACCAATATCAACTTTTGAAATTATTAAAATAATTATTGATCGAACAATGTTTCCGTAATACAGAAATACTCCCTTTTTGTGACTCCTTCGGATCATGTAGCTTTCTTTGTTCATAACGTAATTGTCTTAGACATTATCTTCATCTTAGGCCAAACTACTACAAAAATAGCATTATATTTTTTTCTAAAGAATGTAAGCCAGAAGAGATTTATTTCATTCCACCTCTAACAGGTTCAAGATATTTGAAGATTTATGTAAAATTGAGCTTTATGATTTGAATGCTGATTTATTTCGAAGTGATTGACAATGTTTCATGGTGAATTTCATTAGTTCATTAGACCATTGTCCGATATGATTGTACTATGATTCGAAATCTATAAAAATACAAAAATAGCATAAATGGCTAAAATATCAGTTATATCGAGCTATAAAACGTCAATTGAAAATAGAATGGAACGAATAAAATAATCAAGATACAAAATGAAAATGACCACAGAGTAAAAAGAAAAAAAATGAATTGCAAAATATTAAAATATTCCAAAAATTAAAAAATATTTCAAACCAAGTTACGTCACGACGTTTCGATTGTTAGTATCCACAATCGTCTTCGTCTGATTACTGGACTATTTCTCCGGAAGATGACTATTCAGAGGTCTTTTGAGCGCTTTCACCTCTCCCCTCTTCCCGATCTCCCTTATAATTACAGCAGTAGAATCCACCAGACTCCTTATTGATTAGACTGAGGCAGAAAAATTCAGATGGAAAATCAGAGACCAGTTGGATGAAGAACGAAGAGCTTTGAACGGTCTACGTAGAGATAACATTACCAAGATCCTACAGATAAGAGAAACACTCCTGTTGTAATGAATACTGAACATCAAAGATGTTCTTCAGAAGGGGCAATACATGAAGATTATACGAGACCCTACTGCATCAATTGAAAGGAAGTTGTACCAGAATTTGAAAAAACACCGAGTCGGAAAAAAAGAGATCTTTGCTAACACCGCATCACAAGAAGTCCCGAGTCTGGTTGAGATACATTGACGACATCTCCATAGTAAGGAACCATGGGAATACAGAACAAATTAACAACGTTAGACCTTCAATCAACTCCACAATGAAAAAAGAAGTCTACAACTAAGTACCATTCTTAGACGTATTAGCGAAGAGGACCGACACTGAGTGAGGAACGTCTGTATAACGAAAAACAACTCACACGAGGCAGTATCTGAATCACAAATCCAACAACCCTCAATCTACCAGAAGAGAAATCATCATTACTCTAAAGGATGGTGCTTTCGGGCTCTGTAATACGATGGAAGCTCTCGAGAAAGAACTAAGCAGATCTTCAACGGAATGGTTACACCTGCTTCAATATTGGATATATGGCAGAAAATGATAAATATTTGTATGTTTGTTGAAATATTGACGTTACTGTGTTCGAAAATGTTCGGCGTGAAATATCGGATAGGCTGTTCATTTGTCAAGAAGTTCAAGGCAACCATTTCGAACATCTTCTGAACTGACCTCAAGTTTATTACCTCATATTATGTAGTTGAATGTGACTGTATTCAGGCAATTATTAAAAGTTGTATCTGAGTATCCAGGGAAGACTTTTTTTCTTCAATATCTCATAGTGTGAGTACACTACAAGTACACTTTCTGGTTTGGTTGATATAATATCGTCTTCAGTTTCATTGATATTGGCAAGTAAATCAGAGATATCAGGATTTGGATATGAAATTGTGGTGCCATCAGCAAAGCAGATAAGTGTACTAGGTAGAAAGTATCTAATAATAAATGCCATTTATATAAATAATGAATAGGAATACGCACAATATTGATTCGTGAGTTATCCCATGATGAATACATAATTCGTATGATAATTTGCCAATAACGTAACAGTATTCCATGGATACGGATAGCTACTGAATGACTGAAAACTTGAGTGGCTAATTTAATCTTTATCCTTCGAAAATTAGTTGAGAATGAATGAGAATCGATAAGTTTGGGTGCTAGTCTATATTGCTTTTTCTTATCCAAGTAGTAAAGTAGTCCAAGATGACTTTTGTTCGTTGTACAATCATCAAATTTCAACAGGTCATCCAAAAAATGGTTTCTGCTACATTTTAGCATACGAGAAGTATCAAAAAATTAAAATATTTTTTTCCCATCAACAAAGAAATATGGCTGCTCTACAGTCACTTTGACATCTTATCTGGCAAATGTATAAAAATTAAAACCTAAATCTGAAATGATACCCCTAACTTTCAATCCAAATTTTGATAATTGCCCAACAGCTTCAATCAGAATACTTTTTATATACAGTATTGATGTGGATGAATTGATTAAAAAGTATGCAACAGTAGGCTCCAAAAAAAGGTTATTTGAATATACATTTGATACTTAGGTTTTGCAGAGATTTCACTGGAAGTAATATTCTTCCCACAGATACATGCCAAATCAAAAAATTGGTTCAACAATTATTTTCCTTTGTGGATTTCCAGTGAAACTCCGATTGTTCTGTCATGATGTATAATTACTTGTGAGGCTCATACCATTCGAATTTTTCACAAAAACAAAACCACCATTCACAACGACTCACTCTGTAATAATATTCCATGCCTCAATTTGACTCGCTTGGTAAACGCCTCAGATTCAGTCAGTTGCGCTGTAGTTCAGCC
>WOGM01001314.1:0-10178 GCA_015342125.1 Leptinotarsa haldemani | reverse complement strand
ACGGAGACCAACTGGAGGCTAGCCTCTTCTGTCTAATCGGAGGCTTGGCTCCCTTGCAACGTATGGCATTTATTATTTCGGGTTGATAGTTTATTCGTTATTAGTTCATGGGCGGTGCGTTTGAGTTTTGTTGATGCAGAATACAGTGTGGTATATACGTACTACGTAGTGAGTGATAGTGTTTTTTCGGGCAAATTATGTATTTATATTAAAAATTAATGGTCAAGTAATGATACGCAAGCATTTTTAGAAAAAAATTATCAGAATTATTTGTCAATATCTTTTAATTCATTGCGATGAATAGCCTCAAATTTTATGGGGAGGCTAAGCCTCCCTTGCCTCCTCTGACGAGCTGCCGCTCTATGTAACGGTGTACTTTATACAGTGCAGACGTTACAAAACTTTCAATTTTTGAATAGGACAAGACATCAAGGCCACAGAAAATTCATTTACAAAGTTACCATTTTCAGTACTTTCTGAGAAGATCACTGATAAATATCATAATTTCAAGAAAACATGTTTACGAAACACTCCAGTGTATTCAAATAAATGTCGAAAATGTTTCCCATTTTGTTCACGACAATAATGATGAATATTTACAATTTTTTTTTGCAATATGAAATGTGCCTAGGGCAATTATGTTGAAAGTACGCCTTTTTCTCTCTACACGCTCTGAAATGAACTGCGGTTGTGTATCGTCCACTTCAGAAGTCTCTTATACCCTCACAAACATCTAGAAGCGTCAAATCAGGTGATAAAGTTGGCTCATCTGAGGGATGACGTCTACCCATCTAGCGGTTTGGAAAATTAACAAACGTCACCGATATTGTGTTACAGCAAGGGGAGGTTCTTCTTAAGTGAAACAGGCTGGTTGGAAAGTGACCAGATATCATTTATCCAAACCGATGAGAAGGCAAATGTGATTCCTCAGAATTGCCCGTTAGATCTCCTGGTATAACGCCGTTAGATATTTTTGTAGGGTTTGTGAGATTTGAGGTATACACACAACCGCAGTCCACAGCTCATAGATAGAATGACAGTTGCTACTGACGAAATTACCCCACGAATATTCCATAATGTGAGGAATAAATTTGTGAACAAGCTTCTTTATTGTAAATAAATAAATGTTGAACATTTTACAGAATTATTGAAATGAATTGGAGTATACATTTTGCTTGAAATTATCGTTTGTTTGTAGGTTTTTGAAACCAATATAAAACTGTTAATTATTCACCAAAGGCAGATACAATTTCCAAAAATTGAAAAGTGGCAGTTGATCATTTAAAACAAACGTGGTGACGAGTGATGCAAATTGTCTTTGGGAAAGAAATGTTTTCGCTTCCTACTTCTACATCTTTATAAAAAAATGTGGGAAACTCCCAAAGGAAGAAATGAAGCAATTAATTTCGAAGTAAACTCTTCGCGAATATGTGTGGTTCATGCATAGAAGTAACTATCAGATACAAACTGGATGAAAAAAGCCCTCTAGAAACAACTACTTTAATAAACATTGAATTACATGAAAGAAAGAGTATTTTCGAAATAACTAGTTTCATATAAACATACAGAAAACACTTTTCCCTCCAACCATGGAATTGAATCAGATATCATTCACAAGAATGCTACACAATATTGTATATGGATGAGACAAAATTTCACTTCCATAAAACACTGTCACCCTAAATGACGGATATGGAAGTTTCGGAATGAGACACTCGTCTTCAGTTCACTTCGGTACCAATCTGGATAACATTACAATACCCAATTCATTCATTTTTTTTCAAGAACAAAACACAAACACTACAGGAAAATCCTTGAGCCGCTCTCAGAAGGGTGGCTGTGGGAAAGTAGCCATTGGATTTAAATCGCTGAAGTTCTCCAGACGGGAGAGTTCTTAAACAGTGAAGTTCAAAGTGTACTGAGTTTTACCTCAAAATGATGACCAACCACAGTCTGTCACGTATTTCTTATATGTACCACCAAGTCACTTGAACACCTCCCGTAAAAGTACCTATAAAAGAGAAACAAATCTCCAATCTGTCTTTGATGTTCCAGACTATCAAGATTGTACGTGATGTTCACGTCAGCAATGATGCGGATGGCTCTTTTCTGGATGAAATCCATCAACTTAAGGGTATGTTTGCGGGTCAGAGCTCCATACATGAGAACAATACTCCAATAAAGGTCTGATCTGAGCTTTATGAACCATCAAAAGTTGCTGAGGTGTGGTTGCTGGTTCGGAACAGTGTTTCAAGCTTGTGAGAAGCAGTCTTTACAATTCCAACTACATGATTGTACCAAGACATATTGGTGTCCATTTCAACCCCCAACAAACTCATCGAAGCAGAAAGCGGAATTGTCTGATCTGACATTATTATATCCGGTTTGGAGACATTTATCTTCTTAGAGAAAACCGATGCCTGGGTTTTTGTGGCATTGAATTGAACCTGGTTATTTTCTCCCCATTTCGAAATTACTTCTAGATAGATCTAGATCTTCATTAACCTCCTGCTGCCGGTGAAGATGTGCCTCCGTAGGCCATATCCTGGAATCCAAATGGAAGGACGAAGCAAGGGTGCTACGAAACTACGACTTTATGTAACCGATAAGTTAAATCTACTCATGTCAGGATGACAGTACGTAATTTTAACTATTGAATTTCTTATCTAAGAGTACTAAAAATTATACTTCGTACCTTGTCGAACCTTGTTATCTTGTCCCGTTCGAAATTGAAACGAGGGAGGACTATTCATTTCTGCCCTGTGTAGAATACATCGACCTCTGTTATTATATTGAAGAAAATTCAGTCTAGGAATTATTTTTCACAGAGAAAAACATCAATATCTGTGTGGCACTTTCGTTCTTTACATCTCTTAATATAACAATATAAAATACAACAATATAATTACCCTTTCCAACTGAAATTTTTAATGTTGAAGTGATTATTGAATTATTCATATAGAGATACAAATGGTTAAGTTTCGTATAATTTTTTAATGAGATTAATTACCTACTCCGTTATATTTCAGCCTATTCTTGATATCTTTGATATTGTAATGTATAATTATGAGGCGAGGAAAGGCAGAGAGGCAACTTAATTCACCCAATTTATCTATATTATTCAAGGAGACAATTTCAAAACACTTTTTCCAATTTCCAGAAATGCAATACTCGTTTCGATGCGCGTTTCATCAACCGAGTTGGCAACTTCAGGAGATGAAAAAGCAACCTTTCATTCCTCTCCATTCAGAGCAATGCCATCAGGATTTGAATTTTGCTTGAATACATCCCGTGTAGTAAACCTCGATATTATAAAAAATAGAACTGTAACAGTTCCGTTTTTTCAATGTAAGAGTCCAAAACATGTTTGTTTGAAGGTGATTGACAATGTTTCATGATGAATTTCACTAGTTCGGACTTCCATTGTCTACTATTTTGAACTGATTTGAAATCCCTGAAACAACTAAAAAACTAAAAAAAAGAATTATTAAAAAGTGAATAGTTGAAAATAGAACAAATTATATTAAGCAAAAAAACCTTAAATGAAATAATAGTAAAATAAAATATAAGTGAAAATGAACAATTGTACAAAAAATAAATAAAAATTAAAAAAATAAATGAAGATAAAAAACAAAAATAAAAATTTGAGCGATTCCAAGTCACGTTGGTTCACATGAACGGTTTTTGTTGCAGCAACTTTGTTTTTCCCCGACAGTTCCGATGTGAGTGGGTGTTCACAGTATGCTGTGTAATATTCCTTGTGGTGTCATTGTAATTTGATAGTAGAACAGAAGTTGTAACAAACAGTTTCTAGACTGTCTACACATCTACTTAATAATATCTGAACATGGTAACTTTCAATTAACCTCTAAATCTGTCTATTGGGGAAAATCTCTTCAAATGAATTACTTAAATTTGAGGAAACTTATGTATTGATTATTTTTTGTGCATTTTCATCTTTTCTTGTATATATTTCCAACACGTTGGTTTTTTGTCTCCATCCAGAGTTTTTTTTCGAGAAAAATTACAAGCATTTTGATGATTCCAGTTTATCAGGTTTTTATGGTATCGAAAGAGATAAATCCCAGAACGGATCGAAGGTCAACGATGAGTGCACAATTTTCAAGCAAGTGAGTTTAATCATAGAATATCTGATTCTAAGTTTAAACTTCAACCTAATTCACACCAACTATTAGCTCCACAAAAAAAACCGTTTCAACATTTTTCAATAATAATTGAAAATCTGGAAGGAGAAGATTCCTGAAATTGAATGAATTTGATGAGGATCTAGAAGTGTCTCCGAACCAGATATAATAATGTCAGATCAGACAATTCTACCTTCTGATTCGATAAGTTTGTTGGGGGTGGAAAATGGAAATGGACACCAATATGTCTTGGTACAATCATGTCGCTGGAACTGCAACGGCCGTTTCTCAACAGCTTGGAACACCGTTCCGAACCAGAAAACTGTACACAACTCAGCAACATTTGATGCTTCATAAAGCTCAGATCAGACCTTCTTTGGAGTATTGTTCTCATGTATGGAGCTTCGCCTCTAAGCATATACCCTGAAACTGCTGGTGTTCAAGTGACTTGGCACTTTAGATTCCACCAAGAGCGGTACATATCAGAAATACGGGACGGATTGTGGCTGCTCATCGTTTTGAGGTTCAACTCAGTATACCTCGAACTCCCCCTTGAGACTTTCTTTCATTTGAAGAACTGCGTTTATGTGGAATAAACAACGAAAATAACAAATCATAATGACTCGTTTGCGTACTGGACATAGAAAGTATAATGACGAACACTTACTGAAAGGTGAAGAAGAAAAAATTTGTTATACGTGTGGGGTGCCAATTTCAGTTAAACATTTTATGGTGGAGTGTCAGATCTTCGTGGATGAACGAATGAAGAACAATATTAGTGGAAATATAAAGACAGCTCTTTGGTGTGAACTGAAACTTCACAAACATACTGGGATTCGTTTCTGAAATTGATTTACTCAACAAATTGTGAAATCCTAAGTACCAGACAACCTCTCTTTCTTATCCCAATATTAATTTTGTGATAAAATACTATTGTGAATGATAATGGTATGTACCTATGTGTATATATGTATATATTTATTTTTCTATTTTGTTAATAACCCTTGTGGTGGATGCAACTATATTTCTAAATAAAAAAAACTTCCTGAGAACGTTTTTCCAAATGGATTTAATTTCCAGCGATTCAAATCCAATGTGAATCGCAACTTTCGCACAGGCACCGCTCTGAGAGCGCCTTAAGGTTTTTCATGTAGTGTTTGTGTTTTGTTTTAAGAAAACCTTCCTGTACGATGAAAATCCGTTTCATAATTTCTACACTTTTCAGAAAACTTCAAACATCTTCCTAAAATAACTTCCAATTCTTTATTTTTATTGTGTTGAACCCCATGATTTCGAGATCCGTCGAAGTTCCAACTCGACAAAAAAAAAGGAAGGCCATCGGCTTTGGTGGAATTCGCCCAGTCGCCATTATTTCGACTACTTGATAGTCGTTCCTCTCTGATATGTAAATTCAACGACATGCAAAACTGGACTTCTAGCCGAAACTTTTCATAGGATTATCTCCTCTACGGATTCGAGGATAGGAATCCATTTCGATGAATAAGTTTGTGGAAATCGGTACTGTTCCGTGTGCAAAGTATTTTCAAGTCGTATAGTCTCTATGTAGCATTCACATTGAGATTGCTTTGGGGGACCACGATGGCGTTTGATAAGCTACATTATGCTCACGTCACAAGATGTAATATATGACGTCTGGCTCATGTCTGAAATGAATTGTCTCGTTCGGGGTGTCGGTGTATGCGATTTAGTACTGCATATTCGACACGTTACGTATTGGGTTAGGTCGAGCATTTTACGGGACCGAACGATTTCCGAGTGGATTAACTTTCTATTTTTCTATAGTCCGAAAAAGGTCTTCGACAGTTTCATAAGGTTAATTAAATTGGATGTCTATTAAAAGTATTCTATTTCGAAACCAGAGAATTAGTAGAAGTTCTAACTGTAATCTGAAAACCGAATAGGTTTTCTTCGAAAACGTATAAAACTGAAATTATTCATATGACAACTCAAAAGAGCGTAGATCTTGAAAAAAAAGTTAAACGAATATTGAAGAAACATCTCTCAGTCCATGCATATAGAAGAATAGGCGATCTCGTTTAGTTTCACACTTATAATATGTTTATTATTAAACTAAAATAATTTTTTGTGAAGGCCAATAACAAAAAATTCGATAGTTTATTCAAATGAGAAACAAAAAAGTTATTGATGATGTGAGTGAAAAATTACATTAAATTGAATACTTGATTTGAAGCTGAATTTGAGAGGTTGATAAATCTGAAATGTATATTTTCTTCGTTTTGGGAGTTTCTATAAAAAAAATTATTGGGTAAAACGAGATTGAGAAAGATACATAATAAGAAGATAAAGGCGAGGAGAGAAATAAATAGAATAGTGACAGAGAAAGAAAGGTTGAGATACGGGAAAGACAGAGGAAGTTAGAGAAAAAAGATATAGAGTGGTAAAGTAATAATACTTGATTTATTGCTAACAGCTGTTTCGACACACTGTGTCATCTTCTGAGCGAGTTATAAACTAACCTAGATATACGGTGTCATCTCCATAAATACCAAAAATTGCATTGGTAGGTAAAGAGAGGTATCAAGGGGCATTTGGGAGATTACTCATTGGATAATTATAAATATCTATCTGACAATTCGGAACAATGTTGTATTTACTAGCAAGATATTTTTTTATTTCTATAGATTTTAGATCCATACTCTCCTAAACTTGCAGCATACTACTCCGTGATACAGAGATATGTATATATCCCTCAAAACCAGTCACATTTCCAAAAATAATTTAACCAAATCAAACAGATTGCCTTCAGTAATGGACATAAAACCTTCATAGTAGACAAAATACTGAACCAAAAACAAACCCGCAAAACTTTGAATGTATTCTACCCTTGAATAAAAGAAAATAATGACCATCCTTTTGTGTGTCTGACATATCTCGGTTATTCTACACACATAAAATCTAAATGTTCTACAGAAACTAGGCATTCAAGACAAATCATAATTTACATACACTTTTGAATAATTCAAAGCACGGGACGAATTCAAACAATCTGAGGTCTACAAGCTCTAATGCGACCACTGCAATGCTTTATATATAGGATAGACGGGCCGCAGTTTCAACCAGAGATTCGAGGAACATTTGAGAAATTATATATTGAATAAACAGTACTTCAACTACACCAATCATCTCATAGAAAACCCTCACAATTTCACAAAATCTGGAAATTCTACACATTTAGCCAAAAAGTCTGAAATTAAATATATTGGAACCATTATAAATTAAAAAACATCTTGCCAATGAAAATAAAATTATTCTGAATAATCAGATGGATATTCATATAACTAATAGCATTAGTGTCATTGTTGTGCAAATTGTGAAGTATTATTTTTACCCTACCCAATCAATAAAAGATAGCTCCCTATCTGTAATTGGTCAACGTTTATCAAAATGATGTTTTTATTTAAATTCCTGTCATTCTTGGAAGGTAAAAAATTGAATAAGCTCCTGACTCTAAATCTTTCTTAAGATTCCGAATGAAATTAGTGTTATCGTCATTCTGAGCACATTTATAACAATAAATAAACCCGTGAATGGCGGATTTCCTCGGCCATTTATTTTAATGTTCTCTTCTGTCATTTCTAATAATTAATAGATTCGTGTGTAGTCGAACACGTGTTTCTACTTGAAATTCTCTGTTGGATTTGCTGCGATAGTTTATTATCAATCAAAGCGACGTTGGAAGATTCCATGATTCTCATCGTAATTCAAAACATTTTGTGAAGAACGCGGAGGCCTGTAATGAATGAATTATCCTCTGATCAGATTATGGGTTTGATGTTCGGACCGTTCAGTGAGTTTATTTTCAATACTGTGGATTTACTATGGAATACTATGGTATTAGTTTCTCATACAGATTCACTTTCGTTTAATTTTTTGTTCACACAAGCTATCTATTCGAAAATAATCCACTCTGAATAATAAAAATATCATATAAAATGTAGAAAAACGTAAAAACATATAAATTTATGTTAAGAAAGATGATTGGCTTTCTTCTTCTCCATAATTATACAAAAAACTCGTTCATATATTATGTTGTGTAGCGTTCCTATGAATGATACTGAATCAGTTCCATGTTTGGAGTACAAACGGAATAGAAAAACGTGATTTTTCTATAATCGAATTTTCATATGGAAGTAGTTGTTTCGATAGGGTTTTTTTCAGTTTGTTTTTGAAAAAAAACTCATATGCATGATCTACACATCTTTGTAAATACTGCATTTTGGATGTATTTAATTTCTTCCTTCCTTCGGATGTGTCCTACATTTTTTGAATGAAGATGGAGGCGTAAAAACCTAGAAACATTTGTCTCTCAAAAACCAATCTCATATAAAAATACACACCTTTCAATTCAAAATCAATTTCATTATCGTTACAGTGAAATTTTACCAAAGTTTTGAATACATTTGCATCATCAAAAGGTATTTACTTGTCCGTTCTATCAGTTACTTCAAAAAAATCATTCTAGATGTCAATAGTACCTATATAAATGTTAATGTGGCTAGCTTACAACTATAGTCTATATTATATAAAATGTCGTTTATTGGTGATATTTCAAACGATAATTAGATTAGCTCCGTAAATGCAACAGTTTTGAGATAGATCCGTTGAATCACGTGCTCGTAAAGGTCATTCAGTCATTCCTTCTAGTAGGAAATACATCAGGTAACTATATGGCCCTATTAGAAAATAGTATATTTCTTCAAAAAAAAATACAATATCAGCCCAAACACCAACTCCCTATTAGGCTTATATATGCCTATATTATTTTTCCACCAAGAGTTTGTGATTATGAATATGCACAAGCACTGCAAAAAATTCTTAAAGTGTGGTTGTACTTCTAATATATACTGCATCCACTGAAATCAAGTGGGCTGATTCAGTTGAACACAATATTCACAAAAAAGAGACTACTCCCTAACTTATTTTTAGCTGTTGTAGTTGTTTTAGCTGTTTTTTCCGTTAATCAGCTGTCGCCCCCATAAGAACGACAATTCTCAGAAGTTGAGAAACTTGTGCGAGCCAAGGACTAACGAGGTCTTACCTTTTAACTTGAGATTCCTAACACGGATGTTCAAGACTATTAAAGTTTGGGTATTCAGTCAGGAGGAGGGGTTTTTGTGAAGAATATAACAGCCACAAGGTAGTCTTACGGACGGGTTTTCATATGTATGTGAGCAAAATTCAAAAAAAATCTAATTTGAATTTTATGAAACATATATTGCTCAGTCTGAATTTTTGTTGCACCATAGCATTGCATTAGTTTGATCTTTGTGTATCTCATTGGGTTCAATTTACATTGCAAGTATATACATTTCAAGCAATAAAAAAATAACTTCGTCTAAGCCATTGAGTACCACTGTCGTAACTCAATGATTATGATAAAAAATCATGATTTTACCAATATGCATATATTTCTTTCAAGTACTAAATCAACTCACTAGTTTTTGTGATTCACTGTTTGGAACATATGGAGTAGTAACTCCAGTAACCCACTAGTTGTTACAGAAAAAATAATCATAATTTTGTCAATACATGAATACTATGATAACAGCTAATAGATAAACTCATTAGGGGTTATAAAAAAAATCTGAATAAAGAATACTTGTTTGCATCAAGTAAGATAACTTCCAGAAGTTACTGGTGAAATATAAGAGTGATAGAAATATGTTGAATCACATTGGCAAATATAAAAGAAACACGTATGTACTCGTATTGATGGCAAATAAGAGGATTCCAGCCAATTCTAGCGCCAATTTCACGCAGATATACATTCGGCACAATGCAATTTTATTGCATGGCTATTGAAAATGTTTCTTAGTTTGTACAGCTTGCTGATTTGAAATAGTGTTCCAAGTTTCTGAAGAGCTATCTTTGCTATTCCAGTAACGTGACTATGCCAAAACGTGTTGGTATCCAATTTGACTCCCAATATACAATTCTACGTAGGTAACGGAGTTCTGTGCCCAGTAGTTACCATGTCTATCTTCACATTCA
>WOGM01001313.1:0-10180 GCA_015342125.1 Leptinotarsa haldemani | reverse complement strand
AAACATAACTATAAAATATTCAGAAGACACCAAATTTCTAGGACTTCATATTGACGAATTCTTGAAATGGAACAAACAGATTGCTTATACAGCTAACAAATTGAGCACAATTTCGTATGGACTAAGGGTGGTACACAAATATCTCAATAAAGAATCGGTAAAAATTTTATATTTCTCCCATTTTGAGGCTGTAGCTAGATATGGAATCATATTTTGGGGAAGCAATAGTAATATAAATAAAATATTTATAATTCAGAAAAGATCAATCAGAATGATGAGTAATTTGAAGTATAATCAATCGTGTAGAAATATCTTCAAGAATAACGGGATGATGATGATATATGCTCTTTATATTTATGAATTCTTAATGTTTGTATTAAAAAATAGGCATCTGTTCGTTAACAATATTAATCAACATTCCTATGGAACAAGAAGAAATGATTTCGTGTTCCCTATACATAGGTTAACCATAACAGAAAAAACTCCTCATTACATGTCAATAAAGCTGTACAATAAATTGCCTAATCGAATCAAAGATTTGAGGAAGATAAAGAAATCTAAGAAAGAAATAAAAAATGTTTAATAGATTTAGAACCATATAGTGTAAGTGACCATTTAGACCAAACCGAATTATAGAAATGTATATATTTATGAGTATATGTAGTCTTTTTTTTGACATTATTTCATTCTATGATGTCTGTGTACAAGCTGTAACAGTCGATATATTTTTGAAATAAAGATCATTATTATTATTAGTATTATTTTCAAAACATGAGTACAATGGAACATCATCGAATCATTAAGTGCAATTCAAGACTTGATTTTTTAATTCTACATTGGCAACATTGAAAGCAATATTAACAAAATCTCTACAAGAAAAATATTGTCTTACTAGGAAGAGCAGTTGGAAAGAAAAACAAAACACAAAACTTTTATGATAATTATTATGGAAATAATTCAAGTGCATCTGTTTATATGTTTTTGTTTTTATTTTAAGTGCAATGAAAATAATAATATTGTTATATTTCATACACAATGAATAAACTAACTGATTGAATAATTATTCATCATCATATAATTATTTTCCTGGTAGTATAAAAACAATGTTCAAGAAGAAATGTAATAGTGAATTCACATATTTTTTGATGGATGATAATCTGCTTCCAAGTGTAATAAAAGGCAAACTTAAAAGTTCGTAAATCATTCCAGCAAGTAATGGCCATTTTTTCGCAGTAGAATACTATACTCTTTATATGACTCACAACAGGAATAAGTGAAATGAAATTCATCATAGTAAGTACAACGTTCTAACTACTTCAAGAAGCAGCTTACAAATTGATGTGATAATTGATGTGATGTGATAATTGATGTGACAAACTTTTGAAAAGTATCAATTGTTTCACCACATTACAAATTTCTGGTAGTGTATACTCGATTTCACTTCCTGAGTCCGAATAACTGGATATTTCAAAACGAAATATCAGTTCAATAAGTTTAATGTGTGAGCACATATTTCGAGTTAGGAAATTCTCAAGGCTTACAATTGCCAGTAGAAAGTCTTCATCCGTTCTCAAAACCTAAAAATATTGTTATAGGAGACACATCTTCTGCAGATACGGCTCTTCCTTCTGACAAACATCTGTGGTTTATATTACTCAGTAATGTTTCAGAATCAACCATATTTATTCAGTTTTTATATTGTGGAAGGTTAAAAACCCAAAAAACATCAAAAAAACAATGAAATTAAGGATTTAAACCTCTAACTCAATCAAGTTTGTTGGTTATGAATTTGCTACAACCACTGTTTTCACAGACCTTATTGCAGTGTTCTATTTATCATCATCTCTTGATTTTTGCACGTATTTGTGTTCATACACGTTTGAAAATAAAATATTTCAACCTCTTACCTTCCTCAGCACCTTTGCCTGCTTATAGATATGTGACCCGGGCTCGTTGTAAAGACAAGCATTCTTGCACATGAGTAACAAATCTCTCTCCATCTCTATCAGGAATTTATATTTATTATTCTGTACTTTGAGAGCCACCATCTTCAAATCCACAGGCTGTTCCACAACTTCGTAATAATCGGGGTATTTCTTCTTCGATGGCAATAACTGAAAGGCTGGATGAAGCAGCTTTTTATTGTCATCTTTGGCTGTCATGACAGCTTCGAATAGTTCCTCGAACGGATTAGTGCCATCATCGTCCAAATTTGAGTCATCTGAAGTATTGCCGTCCTCATCATGGTTCGTGGTATTCTTAGATTCTACTTTGGATACGCTACGTTTGGAGTTTTTCACTGGGGGCTGTTTATTATTTACAGGAGGTTTGGGTTCATCTTCTACACCGATTATTCTGAAAAATAACAATAATTATTCAGGTGCAGGGTTGAATAACGAAAATTAATCAAATTGTAATTAATGACAGTTACTTTTCAAATCGTCGATAATTCTGAATGAATGAAACAGAAAACTTACCTATTTTTACTGGAAATGAACAAATCCCAAAGTTCAGTTGCGTCCTTAAACTCCTGGGAATTCTTCTTATAAAAAGCCTTGGTATTATTTACAATTAGTTCCACATCACTCTGCAAATCATCTATATCATCGTATTCGTCCATCTTTAACTTTTGCTGAATTTTTAACAAATCTATCGGATTGCTGACGACATCATAATAAGCAGGTTCTTGCCTACGTTTCGGAACTCTAATAAAAGATTCACTGAGCAAAGAGCCGTCTTCCTTTTTATGATTCCTCAGTATGTCAATCAGCTGCTGACATGCCTCCATCTAGAATATAATTCAATGAGTAATTACAGCGCAGATCATTTTCGATAGCATTATGAATTTGAAAATATCACATTCATTTCTAGTTCAATTTTCCAACACTGTCAACAATTCTGATATAATTTGTTGAAAAAAAAAACTATTTTGAAAAAATTAAACATTTTGTTCAAATAAAAATATGTAATCGTGAAATGAGGTGACATTTTATGAGTTGTTATTACTGGAAAATGAATTCCTGAAACAGTTGATTTTTCAACGTTTGGGTGGGTTAAATCTCCTTAAAACAGTATTTACAATGGTACTGATACTTACAGGATCAAAGTATTTCTTTCTTTTTCGCATTGTTGGGCCACTGCTTGTAGAAGCTTCCAAACTGTCAAGAGAATCCTCCTCTTGGTATCTATATGACACAGAACTGGCTCTCCGCCTTTTATTCATGTTTGTTACTGGAAGGAATACAGTTTAAAGCAGTTCACAATACCTTATTTTATGCAAAATCGATTACTCCATTTACTGGATTCGCATATCATGAAGTGAAAAATCCAAGGGTTGATGGAATAATCAACTTATTTTCTTAATTAACACAAATAATCATATCACAATGGGATACCTCTAGGTTCAGCTCTCCTGTCCAAAAGAGGTTACCTTTGCAACATTGATAAAATATCAACTGTTGCCATGCACTATTCGATTCACTGGTTATCTTAAGTACTGACAAAAATACTGATGGGAAGATTCACCATATTGCAAAGAGATCTTTTCGAAAAACACAAATTATGTAAATAAGGCGCGACAAGCAACTCATCACTCCATTCGATATTTATACAATGGCGGCTAACGATGTTTAGATAGAGTGAGAACATGTCAAAATGAACGAACACAAGAGAGATAGCCATATAACATTTGGCAACGTTATCGCCATTTTGAAACTACTCTATTTCTTGAAAACTGTATTTGAAGGATGTGTCAAACGTCAAAATTTGAAATATACAATAATTTTAAAAAGCACTCCCGGTATTCCGGTAAGTCGATTGATAAGTTAATCGGGTTCAAAAACCCTAGATAATCCTGATTATCAAATAATTACGGCAACACTGTCAAGCTTGACCAGTTGTACCGACAATGTTTAACTTTTGTGAGCGTCCACAACTACATATTATTTTTTTTTAGCATAGCCTTGGTAGATAATAATACTATCCTGAGGTGGATTAAAGAGCACGACAGGAGTGAAGGTAATCGCATTGCCGACACCTTAGCCAAGAAAGCTGCTGGACTGAGAATTTTAGAACCCAGTGGCAGTGGGCCCAGATGACTTCGACAATTGCGGAACTAGCCAAATGTTACACCCATGATCAATCCCTAAAGAGATGGGATGAAATCAAAGGATGCAATTTTGCCATCATCACCCTAGGCGACCCTGAAAAGCTATCGCCGAAGAAATATCTGGCGATGACCAGGAAAGATGAAACTGCCAGGCATGTCCTATGCGATTGTCCGGAGTTATCGTCAATTAGAGATACAGGTACCAACAAATTCGTAGGTTTACATGAGAGGCAAGCGGTAATGTGTTTTCACCTGAACCAGTCATAGATAGAAAGATATATTTTATTGAAGTTTTCGAATTGAACATATGGAAACTTAACTCAGTAAAGTATAAATATTATATAACTAAAATACAACAAAAGATTATCACAGGTTTATGAATTCGTGGGAGTACATTTTATTATAACCCAATGTTGAAAAAAAAAGAAAAAAAATAAGATAAGTGTCACAGATCTAAACGCATTTGTCTAAAATATATAGATATCAAAATATAATGAAAATGAAAATATACTCTCGCATATATCATGTCTATATTTGTTAGGATTAGAAAAATTTTGATGACTTATACAAAGCTAATACTAATATCTATCCTTCTTCTGTTTTCTGCAATCGTCATGAAGTTGCCATAAAAAATCTTGCATCGAATACGGTTCCATGTTTCACAACAAATCGCACACACCTCTCCGGCACAGAAAATTTGTAGTGTGGCCACAGAATATCTGTGGTGTGGTCACAGAACAACCTAACTACCGTGTTCTGTGGTGTGGCACTCCATTTGTCATCAAAAAAACACAAAAAGAAGAGGAAATGATAACCTAACACCTATCTCAGATCTCAGTATAATTTCATTAATTCCATTATAAAAATAAAAATATAAGTGTGGAAGTCCACAGGTCTAAGGTTCATTCCTGTCGTAATTTGTTGTTGGAAAACTATGCACTTACAATCCAAGATGTACAAAAGTTATAAAAATCCATGAAAACTTTTGTTATTACAAGCTAAAAACATGAAAAATAGATTAGTTTCTGTTGTTATACTGATTCTATTATATATCGAACACGGTTGTTCATTATCTTATAATCCATATTGTTGGGTTGCCGAATGTTGTAATAAGGATGATATACCTGGAGATACAAATAGTAAGTTTGTTCTTGTTACCATTTCAAATATGGTAACTTCTAGGCAAGGGGCAAAATATACTATTGTAATGATCTTTGTTACCAGTAAGGTAGAGGTAACACAGTTAATGCAGTAAAGGGCTAATATGTGAAATAATTATAACCGCAGTAGTCAACTTTTCATCAATCAAAATTGAAGACATTAGTTTCATTTGTTGAAAGTAAATATTTGACAAGGAAGTAACTTTTTCACACTCTGGAAGTCCTTTTTTCTCTACTAATACATTCCTATATAATTAGTGCTTTCACATACTAGAGCTGCAACCTTTTTCGTGATGTGGCTTTTACTAATCAATTTTGTGACATTAGAATATGGACTGTACCATATGTGGTATGAACTTTACTGCTGGTTGGTGCAGCGTTAGAACTGTGTTTGTGTTGCTTTAATTTACCAGTTCTACCTTTCATTAAGGTCTTTATTCACTCATAAATCAATTTTTGTTATTAGTTCATCGCCATTTCAGAATTACGAACCTCCTTGACCCAACGAGTATATGGTCAACATTTTGTGGAGAATGCTGTTGATGCCATCTTAGTCCACTGGAATCCACACAATAAGCCTCCAAAGGCTTTGACACTAAGTTTCCATGGATGGCCAGGAGGAGGAAAAAATTACGTGGCAAAGTTTATTGCAGAAAGCCTCTTCAAGCGTGGAATGTATAGCAAATTTGTACATAATTTCATAGGCAGGGTTCACTTTCCTGAAAATAGTCATGCTGCAAGTTATCGAGTAAGTGAATAACTTTCATCCAGTGTTACTTTTTGAAACTGTGTTCTTCTTAAGGAAAACTTGTACAGTTGGCTGAAATATAACGTTTCAAAATGTGGGCAGCAGCTGTTCATTTTCGATGAAGTTGACAAAATGCCGCCAACTGTGCTCGATGCGATAAAGCCTATGATTGATTACAGAAATAATGTGGACGGTGTTGACTATACCAGAGCCATATTCATTTTTCTATCGAATACTGGTGCTAGCCTCATCAACGAGCACTATCAAGAGCTTTGGAAAAAGGGAAAATCAAGAAAAGAATTGAACTTGAAGGATTTTGAAAGTTTAATAACCAAGGGAGCATTCAATGAAGAAGGTTAGTGGATTTTTTTCAGATAATATTGAAGTTGAAAGAATTACGAAATGTAGTAGACAACTTTCAAATTATAATACCAATACAGTTGGGACAACCAAAGAATGCACATGAGTCAAGACATCAAAATATTCTTCAAAGTTTCTTTTCAGCAATACATTTTATTTTTTAGTTTTGAATCAGTTCATACTCAGGGATACAATACAAGAGGTGCACCCTAAGTAATTTAACTGAATTTTCATCTACTTGTTCAACAAGTGTGAAGTTGAGACTGTGTTTTGTCGACCACTTAACAAAGAATAGAAAACAAAACGATGTGGCCACTGCTCCGAACAACCTGATGAAAAGTTGTTTTTATTTTTGAAATTCACTCCAAAGTAACTCCATGTTACGCTTTTGGGACGAATCCATAAAATTCTTCAGTACTTTATTAAATCAAAGCATTTCCAAATATTTATAATTATGATGTAAAATTTATCTATTATGAAATGTGATATGCCTGTTATTCATTAGTTGTGAAAACAACTATTTGTGTAGTATAAAGAAATTGAAACGTTTCAATAAACAACTTATAAATTTTTGGGAAAGAAAGTTTTTTGGCTTTCTACTTTTTTTCTTTCTTTCATGTAATTCAATGTTTATATGAAAGTAGCTGTTTCAGGAGGACTTTCTTTCAGTTCTTATAACTAATTGAACACAAATGTAAACTGGTTTGTTTTCATATTATCAATTCCCGATGAAAAATATGCTATATTATGTGTGTTATCACTTATTTTTTGATGACATGTGTGTATTCTTTCGTTTATCCAAGTGTAAGTGTTCAGAAAATCAAAAAGCAAAGTGTTTGTTTCAAAAAATTATATATTCACTAAATAACACTTATTTTGTTATTTTTTTTAATTAAAAGATGAATGTGGAAAGTAGTAGAAGTACTTATCGTGTTCTTTGAACAAATTCACCTGATTAAATTATTTTCAGGTGGTTTTCAATTTTCTGACACTATCAAGAGCAATTTGATAGATCATTATATTCCGTTTTTACCAATGGAAGAACGTCATGTCAGAGAATGTATTAGGGACCAGTTCAGGGAACGCAACGTAGAATTTCCATCAGAAGAACACATCAAGTGAGTTGAATATGGACCGTTCAAAGATTTTAGTACTTGTTTTATCCAGAAAGGTTTTACAAGATATAGGTACAACGTATTGTGTCTGAAAAATCAAAGCAATAATTTTCGCAAATAAACCAAGTTGGACAATAAATTCAAATACCAGATTAACTTTGTATTTTTGAACAGTCTGCATAATATATAATGTAGACTAACAATATTTCTTTTTTCTTTATTTGCTTGTAAGATTATAATTTATAGAAAAATAAAAGATCTCAAGTAAAGAGCAAGAGACATGTCTACATGGAAAAATCTATCATCAAAGATCCTTCATTGGTTTTGTTGTATAGAGAATGTATAATTATTCAGTATTATGAAATGTTTGTTAGAATTGCATTCTTGGCAATGATAAAAACTTTCACATTCACATTTTTCGAAAATTATCACAATTATGAAAAAATTATATTCCGTGTTAGGAATCACACGTTAAAAGGTAAGACCTCGTTAATCCTTTGCTCGCATAAGTTTCCAACTTCTGAGGGTTGTCGTTCCGAGGGGTGCGATAGCTGGTTAACGGAAAAACAGATTTTTTTAAACAGATTTTTTATTATTCTGAGAAAAAATGTATGAATTCCAGAACTTTTCATCATTTCTTTGTTGGTTATACTGATTGTATGGTATATTTTTTAGTGAGGTGATGGAGTTTATAGAATGGGGACCAGATGGTACAAAATTGTTTTCAAAAACTGGCTGCAAGAGGATAAGCTCCAAAGTTGCCATCTTAGTTGCAAAGCACTATAAATGGGCGCTAAAAAATGATGAATTGTAAACTGCCAACAATTCATAAGAAAGTGTTATAACATAATCCTTGAGTAAAATGTCTTGTAGGAAAGTTTGCTAAGAAAAACGGTATCTGTGTGGTCAGATCAACATTGGAGGAATATATTTCCATTAAAATCGTCAAAAATACAATGGAAATGTTCATATGTGAAATGTCATTTTGTTCACAGTTCAACTGATTTAAATAAACGTCTTTCTCATATACCAGAACAGTGAAACTTAATTTAATATGGGCATGTTAAAAATGAATTCTAGTATTTTTCGACAACTAATATAGCATCATAAAGATAATCCTCTGCTGATGATGCCAATTCGGTTGGCAAAACATTCATTGGGAATAGTCTTTCACAGTTCTGGTATGGCTAGAAGGTGATTCATTTGTTATAGATTTGAGTTTAAAGAAGTTTTATCCACATAAATGATAATATAGAAATTTGTTCTGTCCTCGATTAATATGGAAAGTATTGATAACAAATTTTTATTGCTAAAGTGACATTTCACATACTCATCTCGTAAAGTGTTAAGGAGTTAAAAATGTTGAACTTAGGTTTAAACTTGAAAAAAAAAGGCATCTTCAGGCAATATTTTTTACAATAAAGTGGATATATCTACATATTTTCTTATGAATAGTAGAATTTTTAATTTGAATTACTCTCTACAAGTTGTTGAAAAAATCCACATCTAACTGCTCTCAAATATATTTTTCATTTTTTCTTACCATAATTTTTCAGTAAAAATTAGTAAAATTACATTACAGCAGAAGAATGTATTCCATAACTATTGAATGGAATCTGAAAATCCGATATTATTTGTTAATTTTTAAAAATATTGTGATTCATCTAATTTTAATCTGTTGCTCTTTCTCGGCAATTCTAATTTGAATGAATAACAAGCGAAATTTTCTCACACAACAGTTAAAACAATATTCTCGTTTATATGTTGAATAACATAGTTGCCTTGATCAGAAAATAATGATGTCATATTCCCTTACAATAATTTATTTCCAGGAAAATAAACTTTTGCTGGACTCTTGCAAGAAACACGTAGAAGACATTATAATTTGAGAAGTATGTTTTCTGGCAAGGTTTTGCCTTCATAATTAGTATTTATTAAGATCTGTTAATAGTTATGACCATTGATTGATAAAACGTGTAACGATAATTATGTTTTCGCAGTTTTGGTATACTTTTCGAACTATTAGTAAATATATTCGTAGGTAGCAGTTCATTATGTATTGATATTTTACACAAACTTTATATGTTTCTGTGATATTGTTCAATTATTTGCTGATTCTAATTTTTACTGTACGATTTTGTAATTACAAGATAACAAACATATTTTTATTTTTTTCTTGATACTTAGGCTAATCTTCATTAGGTGAATGGAGTTTGAACCTCTTTAACGCTAGAATAACAGCATAGACATCTTTCTTTATAGAGACACCATGTATGTATTACTTACAGAATACTCAAAATATGAATATCATTGATGAACATGTCTCCCAAAGGTGGTTCTAGTTATTAGTATTTGCATTGCAAAGAAACTTGCAGAGGAAGACTGAAAACGAATCCCATTCGCAAGTCAATGTTGAATTATCATATTATGTCACTCCTGTACTTATCAATGAACAATGGCTTTACTCAAACTGAAGGTTTTATCTTCTTGTTTGTTCTTTTATACGAGTAGAAAGCCTTAGTGCAGGTATTTGTCTTTTCCTTTCATCTGAATGTCTCTTTAAATTTGTCTGAACTTGGGTTGAATAACTTCTTTGATCAATTACCCAAACACCAAACTGATATTTTTGCACTCGACGCGCGTTTCGCCAACAAAGTTAGCATCCTCAGGAAAAGAAAATTGATCTCTA
>WOGM01001312.1:0-10179 GCA_015342125.1 Leptinotarsa haldemani | reverse complement strand
AATACACTCGCATATACCATACAAAACTCGCCTTCGGCTCGTTTCGTACCCCGGCTAATGCTCGTGTCTTAATAACCATCATTACATGATCGTTGCATAATATACTATTATCAACTTCCTGATTTCTAGTCAACTATATACGATTTCATATTGAAAGTCACTTATGACTGACTCATAGACTTCACTTTTACTTTAATATTTATGATATATTGCACCCTTCACAAAAACCGAATTTTAATTTACAATGTTTTTATCCATCATTGAAGTAAAAGTAATAGTGAGATGTACGAACAACGAACACCTCTATCAACACATAAATTAATCGTGTCTTTTTTTCAGTCTTTCAGATATTTTTGACAGGCTCAAGACTGAATTAGTTGACTTACACAGTCATATTGAGAAGCAAAATGTCAAGTTATGAACGCCAGTCTTCAAAAGTGGAATATTTTATTAAAAACACATTCGAGAATAATACAAAACTTGTGTTCATTTTTTCCTATACAGCATAACAATAAAATTTTTGATACAATTTTTGTTTTTTTTTGTAATAACAATTTTTGGTTTCAAAATAACAACAGTTTCTAAAACAGTCAGTGTGATAAAATATTTTAAATCAGTCACAAAAGGATATGTACTATAAAAATTATAAAGTCTTAAATTTTGGGATCAGTTTAAGCAAATTTCTGAGTCAAGTAATTATGTGAGTAGTCATATACAACTAGCATGATGGCCCCACCTGGTCCAAGCCGAAGAACTTTGGGAAGCAGGCCTTTATAAAGTGCCATAAATCTGGAAAATAAATAGATTCTGCCTAATTAACTTTTCAGTATATGACTGAACTGTTGATAACTAAATACTCTTTCTCTCTCTCTCTCATTTCAGAATAAAAATAATTATTGTAACATCATGTTATTAAATGAAAGGTCAGTCACAGATACTATTAACATAAACCTACCCTTCTTCCTTATAAACGATTATCATCGACTTCAAGGTGGTCCTGTATTTTATTTCTCCAGCCACTGGCTGAGGTCCTTGGATCCTAGATTTGGCAACATCGAATGGAATATTTATGCAGGATGCCAAACTACCAGATACAAAACCTATGCACACCTTTTTGAAGAATTCCTTATACTGATTCTGCAAAATAATCATACAAATCATATCTAAAAAAATATTTATTTATATGAGCAGTTAACAACTTTTTGATAATACAAAATTCAAATATTTTATTTAGGAGTTGATGATCATCAAATTAGAAAACTTTTCTGGAAGTTCTCATAAATTATATTGCCAGTTTTGGGTATTATTTTTTTCTGTCAATTTATTAAAAATTTCAAAACAATTCAAGATGGGATCGTTTTTTTTTCTTTTGTCTGTTTCTATATCAAGATAGAAATTATTTTTTGACAATTTACATATGGGTTTACCTTTTTCAATGAGTATTAGATGATTCAAAGTACATAATATTATCAATAATTCTGAAGATACAGTATCCCATAGTTTTTTCAATATTACCTTTAAAGCTTTACTCATGAGTATTTTTACTGTTTTTTATTTTAAGTGCAAGATGGCCAAATTTTGACAAGATATATAATCCAAGACAGAATATTTCTAATAAAAAAATATATAATGAAAGTACCATTCTCTATTGTTTACAGATATAAAGATGACTTTAAAAAGAGTTTTCATCAAAAGAAGTTTCAGTCCTACTATGTTGACATTTATTAGTAGATATTATAGAAGGCAATGGATGTAATCACTCAATTTTTATTGTTTTCTGACTCTATGTGAAAATTAAATAAATGAATTTTGGTACTAAAAAGTAGACATAATCATATGTCTAAGTTCACTTGAAGCTGTCAAATACAATGATCAAAGGTAAGTTCAGAAAACCTCAGTTACTTCTCAAGTCAACTGAAACCCACCGAAGTTCATTAAAGCCTTGGAAATAGTGAATGATATTCGGGAGGACCTTGTAGATTTATATTGCAGAACTTAAATTCAGGGGAAACTGATTATTGCCATACCATAGTTATAAGGACGCAAATATTGGTTGCTCGACTTATTTAATAATGACAATTATGATCAGTCAATCACTTTATGAATTTAAGGTACTAATTGATTTGATAGATGTCAGACAGCAAAATTATTCTACAATGTTATAGAATTATACTCATCGTTGATATTATAGCTAAGATAATTAATAAAATTATAAATTAATATTGTATTTCTATGGTTGAAAAACACACTTGGGTGATACTTTGTCATTTTATCTTTGTTGAATACCTGTTATTGTTATCTCTTTACATGTGTGTTCAAAGATGAATAAAGACGATTTATTTTTGTTTCACCGTAGTGTGCGCTGGTCAGGCCCTATCCCCTGAAGTTCCGATACATTCGGGAGGGCGCGCCAGCATTATCAACCAATGACCACTCCACCACACCGTGGGGTAAGTGATCATTGGGTCCGAAAATCATGTGCCCTAAGCAAGCGCAGTGAGTCAAGATTGACAGCCTTCTGCATCCTCGCGGCTAAGATTTCTGCTTTAGTGCGGCAAACCGGTATGAATTTAAGGATCGAGAGGTGAGAAGGCACCATTCCACCAAGGACTCCAATAAACCATCTTGACAGAGAGGTCTGGATAGAGTATGCGGAGTTCGAAGAGAAAATCTAGATATTTTATCCGTTTTCCATCTGGTGGTCGACAAGGACTACATCAGGCTTATTAGCTTGTATGACCTGAGGGTGGGGAACAAATAGTTCCAATAAATTCGGCACTTCCCGTTCCCCATAACGGATTCAATATCCCCCGGAGCATAGGCAACACCGGTGTCTCGTCAATACCTGCAATAAGCAGGGATGGCCACTAACACCTTTGTCCTTTGGTAAGTTGCGATACCACTTACCCGAGCAACTGGTACAAAACCGGACCGACAGCCCAGGCGCACCCGAGTAGGAGAACTCTATTCTCCCTCCGAAGGCGGCCGTGGGTTCACAGGGCTAACCACCTGGTGGACCCAACACTTGGTTCCCAATAATCGAGGAAGGGGCCCCCACAATCGACCCACTCGGAGGGGACAGAGGCAAGGTGGTGGGGCCCATAACGATGATTTGCCTACCGATATTACCATCTACGGCACTCTTGCGGTATTGACAAGACGATTTATTATTATTATTATTATAGTAATAATAGTTAGAGAGAGAACAGAAATTCTTATTGACAAAGCATATTTTATGTTGATAGTTTAAAAAATAAATAGACATAAAACACAAATTAGCCAGAAAATAATAAATGAAGGTACATCCAATGGAATGCTACATCAGACCAGGGTAATTTGAGGTTGAAATAAGTAATCTAATATTTTTTGCCTACCCAGTACTATAAATCGTTTGGATGGCTTCAAAGTTGTTAATGTGTTTTCTTATTAGGTATGCATTTTCCAATAAGAATAATGCTACTACTGTCAGAATTTCATAATTATAAATAATGGTCGACTAGAATTATTTATAACAGGGATAAAAATTAAATAGTAATTGAATTAATATTCGTAAATGAATAACAATAAAATATAATATGGAGATCAATGTTGTGATTCATTTCACATCAAACATCACATTATTATTCTGCAAGAATTATAAAATCAACATCCACTTGGAAAGATAGAGTATTACTTGAGAAACCACACACAAGTAATAATAACTGATGGATGTACCCGTTACTACGTGGTAGGAAATCATAAAGAAAAAAAAATGAAAATTTCTATGTTTTTACCACTTCAAATAAAAGTGGTAAAATACATAGAAATTTTCATTTCTCTTTTCAAAATAATATCTGATTAGGTTAAACCTGATCCTCTGCAAAAACAAAAATGCAAGTACCACAGGGTTTGATAATGACACCTCTGTTATTTATAATCTTTGTCAGTGTTATTAATCATGTTTGAATAATCTCTCATCGAATTATACAGTACGCTAAGTGATACTAATATTATAATCTCAGATGATCAACTCAACCAACTTGTGAAGAACAGCAACATAGCATCCAGTGGATTCCTTCAATATTGAACACAGAAAAAACTTTATGCATAGGCTACCAAAAATTTTTAAAACCGATTTTAATCCTTATTCTCATATTAAAGGGAAATCTATCAAAAGTGTAGAAACCACAAAATTTTTAGGGATAAATTCAGAACGTGAACTTAGCTGGAAAGCTGGTTTTAACCAGTTATCTTTAAAAAACGACCCACTGCAAAATAAGCAGTACTCCTGTTTATGTACTATGAACTGGTTCAGTCAGCTTTCCATCATTGCTTAATTTTTTTGGAGGCTTCTCCATACCTCCATAAAGCATTCATTGCCAAGAAAAGAGGAATCAGACTTGCACCAAGAACAACAACATGAATATAGAATAATTCAGAAAACCATACATGAAGAAAAGATATTTGAAAAAAATTATATATATCTCGCATTAGCAAAACACTCATTAAAACAGATGGGAATCATATTAATCACAAAATGTTCACTAACATTCCAGATACTAAATATATGTGATCAAACGTGTTAGAAATCATACGTTAAAAGGTAAGACCTCGTTAGTCCTTAGCTCGCACAACTTTCGACTTCTGCGGGTTGTCGTTCATAGGGGTGCGATAGCTGGTTAATGGAAAAACCTATTTTAAACATATTTTTTTTTAATATGAATTCCCATTCTGAAAGCAATCCTAGTAAAACATAGCTTTCATAGTTCAGATGCATTTCTCAATTTCATATTTCAATTTGAGATATCCAAAATTTAAGTACACAATTTTCACTATTTGTGAATATTCTTATAAATAACAGTTTTATCTCCAATTCTTTCACTAAATTTCATTGGTGTGGCATAACTTAAATTCGAGATATTTTTACTTGTTAGAGGAGAGCAATGGGAGTTATTGAAATTTATAAAATCTTTCATTACTTTGCTTAATTATACCTCACTAACTAATCCTTCTTAACAAACTGATTGATATGAAGAAAATGATTTATCGAGAATCAAAATCTAACCTCGTATTCTGGTAAAAATCCTTTGACAGAATGGTAAAATCCGAAATACACCATATTGAAAACCCCATTTCTAGCGATGGTGGCAGTAATCCCTTTATTCAATCCTCTAAGCCCTAGCCCGTTCTCAGTGACTATCTGTCTCGTCACAGCCCAAGTGCTAGGTATTTCCCCAGAATGTGCCTTGTTCGCCTGCAATGTCACTTTGACTACTTCGAAAGGATTGACAAGAATGGCTTCTGTAGTTCCAGCACCTAGGCCTGCTAGTGAGAATGTCTGAAAAGTACTTTGGACGGTGAACAAACCAAATAAAGTATTGAAATGGAAAATTTTTAATCTTGTGTCGAGTTTTCCCTTAAGAAGAGTATCTCAATAAATAGTTCTCTGTTTATTTTATAGAAAAAAATTATTGACTTCATAGTTACATCTGGACCTAAAATACCATGTAAAATAATCATCTGGAGGGAACTTGAAATGTTCTTTAGTGGATGAGGGATTTATCAACCTTTTAATCTAGTTTTTGAAAAATGGATGTTGCAATGAATTTTTAATATATCTGGAAAAACTATGAAGGTATACAGTTTTTGCGCTAGTTATGTAGAATTTTATCATTCACTGTATAAAATGTCAATATTGACAGAAATTTAATTTATTTCAAATCGTTTTCCTGACTTCTCAATAAAAAAAATATAGTATTTTTTCTTGTAGATTAAAACTTAGTTGCAGTATTTTTTTTAAATAATATGTATGCAACTTTTATCTTGAATAATAAGGTTAAAACAATGGAAAATGGACACAATTTGTCACTTTAATTGAGGTCTATTTGTGACCCTTAAATGTATTTTCTTGATTTTTTTGTCTCCCCACAAATTTTTTATTGATTACTTCATTTTAGAGCATTCTGAAAGTTTCCTGAAAATTTCCAAAGTTTTATGAAAGCAAGAATTCATTAGTAAGACATTATCAATAGTACAAATGCATAAACATTTTTGAAATATTATAATTTGTGTGAATCAAAGTTCTTTTGAGTTATTGGAAAAGATATAAATTGGTTTGTTGAAAAAGATTCCTGTACAAATTTAATTTTGAAGCATTTTGTGCAACAAATGGTAAAAAAATGGTTTATCGATTATCACATTTATGTAAATAGATCATTTCTTCTACTAAGTTAGAAAAGATAACTTCAAATTTTGAATGATGTTGTTCAACCTACAGAATCAAGCACAAAGAGCTATAATAATAATAATAATAATAATAATATTTATTTATCATTCAATGAAATTTACATTGTTTAATAACATATGAGGATTTATAATACAATTATCAGTAGATTTATCAGATAGGCAAATAAATAAAGAAAACCCACAAAAGCCAATGAGCATAACTGTTTAAATATAGTTGACATTAAAGGAATAGAATTAGTTTCTTATATAGTCCTCTTGAATTATGTAAAAGTTCTCATTTTCATTATCTGCAAGAGAAACACTTCAGAGACTGTACATGGGATTATTAATCGAATCAGAAATTTTCAATCATACTACAATGATTTTTATCAATAAAAACGAAACAATGACTATTCCTTTTATATGCCATTTCCATTATATTTTGTATATAGATACTTGAATATTTAATCATAATAAATGAGCTCAGATGCACTTACCAAAGGTGTGGGTGTAGGAGAACCAAACATAAAAAGTTGTTTATATTGCTCGAATGTAAAGAACTGAAAAAAAACTATTATACTTCAGGCCCTAAAAAATACCTCTCCAAAATATTCAGAATTATGCACATATATAACTGAACCAAAATTGGAAATCAGACAAAGCAATCTCTAATATTTTAGATACAGTGGAGTCCCGATAGTCCGAAACGATCGGGACCGGACCCATTTCGGATAAACTAATATTTCGGATTAAGCGAAATCATGACCAAAATTAATGTTATAATGAAATACAATGTATATTTATACAAAATGGGATATACAATAGTCATAAGCACAGTTTATTTTGTTTTATCTGTCTAAAACTTACACATTATGTTTATGAAGTGCGTGACGAGTGGGAAATGTTCCTCATACAGTAATAAATGTTGTTTTCTATATACTGAAACTTCTTTAAACCAATATAGTTTTGAACTACATACGCTCAAATTGTTCTGTTCTGTTAATTACACTTATCTGTGTACATACTGTAATCCTTAGTATGTATATATTGCAATACATTTCTCCTACTTTTCTTTCGGATTAAGCGGACTTTCGGATTACCGAAGTTCGGATTATCGGGACTCCACTGCACCTTCAATTCACCTGAATTATAAAATATTTTGCTAGGTACACACATATCGTGGTTATAACATCTTACACAGGCCGTTTCTTTCATCATGTGGTAGCATTGCTATATTCTAAACCATAATAGATACGAAGACGATTAAATGGGTGTTAAAAAAACTAAAAAACACGCTTTTAATGAACATCGAAGTAAATAGTTAAAAATATTTTCATTACACGCTTTATATTAGCTTCACCTGTATGTGTGTATGTATGTATGTATGATTGTTTGTATGTATGTTTGCGTGTAACTCTCAAGATCGTGATCTGTATCTATTCGCGTGCAGGTGGCGCTGTACGTGGGGCAGATGGGGTGAAAAAGTAGTCAAAAAGTGATAATATATATGCTATATATTGAAATAAATAATAATAATGAATATTCTCATGCAACACATGTAACGAATCCATAGTTCATTTCGATTAATTCAACTGAAAGCGGCTTTACGTAACCGCGCCATCTCTTAACGAATTCCTGCCGCACACAACGGTAGTAAGATAAGTAGCGTACTGCTGAAGATTTTTTCTTATCAGCTTATAGCTTATAAGGTTAGGCAGGAGGGAAATGGAGGGCGCCACGCGTTTCACTCGTTGAATATTCGTTCTCGTTGTGAGGTTAGTTTTTTCATGTATTGAAAAAAACGGGCCGTATTTTTTCTAGGAGTGTGATACGGACATCCGAGAGTGTCGAATGATAGAAGATTGCTTTGGGTTTAATAATATAGATTTATAATACTAGTGACTAAAACTTAAAAAAAAGTATTTTTGACAATAAATCGGACTAAAAAGTGAAAAATAAATATAGTTTAAAAAAACTTAAAAACACGCTTTTGGAGAACATCGAACTAAAAAGTTAAAAATAATTTCAACGAACGAAAAATAATAGTATTATTGTGGAAAAAGCGTGGGCGCTTTGTGCCATATTTTTATGTCAAGCGCACGTCGCTTTTTTCACAATAATAATAGTATTTTTCGTTTGTTATTGTTTTTAGCTTATTCAAAAGAAATTATTTTTAACTTTTTTAGTTCGCTGTTCTTCAAAAGCGTATTTTTTAGTTTTTTTAAACTATATTTATTTGGCACTAGTTCATTGTGGAAAAACATGCGACGTTGCAGTTCAGACAGTAAAAGCACACAAAAACTGGAAGCCCTACCGTTAAAACCTTCAATATCAAACTAGATCCGATTTCTAGGTCTTCCTCCTCAGCCTCAGCTGGACCGCATCGTCCGCTACCCTGGACCTTCCCGCAGACCAAGCCAAACTTCTCCGAACCCAAAGAGCTCTTCCTCGAGACCTTCTCGACGTACTCCTCAACGTCGTCGTCAAAACCCAAGAAGGCAGACTCGACACCCTAAACAACAATTACGACAAAGCCACTGATAGAATAACAGCTTTCGTGGAATGGTTCAACAAGCTGGTAGGCTACAAAGTGCTTACCGTCAGTTCCACGGCGGTCTACACCGAGACCAATGCCGTCATCAAAGCTATCGAATCTTTCGCTAGTACGATAATCAATCAGCAGTTCGCCAACAACGCGTTCATGAAAACTTTCATTACGACGTCTGTGAATACAGCGCTGGAATCGACCGTGGTCAACCTCAACATCAGCCTCGACAAGGAAATCAGCTTGGATCTCATCAAAAGCATCATCGCCGTTACCACCATTGAGAGTTCCACCTCTGGTGACAGTGCCGCCAACAGCACAGCCATCGATGATACTAACGCTAATAACGGTACCGCTGTTCTCTCCAGGAGGAAGAGAGATGTCGGCTTCTTGCGAAATACGTTATTATCAGCCTTCAGATCGTTCGTGCGGAACGTTTTCGGGCCAATAGTACAGAGCGTGGACTATATTTTGGTCAACGTAACCGATACCTTACGAAGTCTCGTCAACACCGAAAGCAGCGACAATCCGATCGTCGTCGTCATCCGTAATGTTGTCAACGGTATAGCAACACCTGCGGCAAATTTCTTCCAGTCCGTGCGCGACAGTTTGGACAAAGTGTTTGACCGACTGGTCAACGGTGGTGGAGGAAATGATACTGCGGAAGGAAATGATACTGCGGAAGCAAATGATGAGAATGGTAATAGTACCAATGTAGATGCTGATCCCTCTGAGGCGAGATCTTTCCAGTTGGAGTCTCTTGCTTTGGGAGATTTGGATTGGGACGAGTTGACACCAAGACTATTTCCTGGGGCTGCTGATAGGGGTCTAGTGTCGAACTTAACGAACTGGCTCAACGGAAAGGTCAAGTTTTTGTTGTCGGCCATCGTATCTTCGTTATACATCAAGTTGGAGGGAGTTATCACTGCTCCTCTGAGAATTTTGCTTAATCGAATCGTCAATTTAATATTGCCCTGCTCCAGCTGTATTTCTACTTAGATCCAGTGTGAGAACTTGAAATAGAGTCGCAGAAAAATTATGGTGCGAAGCTAAAAACGGATGGAGATCATAATATATGCATTGTATCAGTTTTCCTGTTAGATTTTTTAGATTATCTGTCGATTATATACTTATATGATTGTATTTCAATAAACTCTTAGAAGCTTTGTTTTTTATCGGTTCAGACCTCTGCATGTTTTCCAGTTACTGAATAAAATCTTAATGGTGCTTCAGACTAGTTTCACAGATCAGAGATACAAATAAATTTATGTTTAAGAGCATATACCGAAAGTTTTTGTTTCCATTATTAAATTGTCTTCTCCCAAGCATCATTATGAATTGTGATTCCAAATAAAAAATACAAATTTAATGAAATATTGAACAAGAGTAAAATAAGTGCGTAAGGGCCGCCGTGAACGCACCGTATTATA